>JAOEHY010006394.1:4129-27907 GCA_025447955.1 Psilopsiagon aurifrons | reverse complement strand
TAAGTCAAAACTGTGAAGAAGACTGTACAGAAGCTTATGGAAGTAGACAGGTCATAAGGTGTCTTCCAATTTCCCTAAGGATTTTGCCTTTGTTTACTTGTACCCATAGATCTGAAAAAGGGAAAGGGGCCTTTTTTTCACAAGTAGCCCCATCCTTCCCTCCAGCTTTATTTATTTTCTCTGCTTATCCCCCCCTTTTCAGAATAATCCTGCTGTCTTGTGAGGCGCTGTCCATCTTGGGGCTGTAAACTCCGTGCACACTCCTTGTGCAGGAATATGAAAGGCACATGCTCTGTTCCTCCCCGCTGAGAGTTTGTTTAAATTAATGAAGACTCACAAAAGGGCCTACATCAGTCTCAGTCTAAATAAATCCTCTTCTCTCCAACTAAGGTCCTTCCCTTAAAAAGAAATCCTGATACTGGCTTGCTTACTCACTCCTTCCCAGAAGTGCTGAGAGGATTGAAATGACAGTGACCATGACTCTCCACAGCCCCCTGATGACAAACAGCAATGAAAATACAAACTCTCCTGACTAGCTACTTACTGAGAATCTAAGTCTATTTGCATGCCTTGCAACAGGAAAACTAATGTTGAATAGCACACATAAGGAAAAGGGGAAACTAAAAACAGGTTGAAAGCTTTTAGAAAATAATTTGTGTGATCTATTTTTGTGCACAAAAAAACTTACACAAGGCCACAAGAGTCCACATTTCTGGGTCCAAACCTTATGCTACACATAATCACAGCTCAGTTCAAACCAAAGTGACAGCATGTTTTACTCTCACAGAATCAAATCTATGAATTCCATGACTTGGAACAAAGACAGTCATCAATTAACACATCAGAACAGAAATGTAAGTGAATATAAAAAACTGTTTTCAAGTCACATTCTGAAGTTTTTTTCTTTCCTTTTCTTTTACTAGAACAAAAAATTATTTGGTCTTCTCCATGATCTACTATTGGGTAAACGATTCCAGTATTTCAGATCAGATTATGTGTTAAAATTGCCTGACATTAATCTTCTACTTAGCAAACAAATCTCAGCTAATGGCATAGCCCAGGGAAAAATGCAAAAATAGAAGCTCATCTGAAAGGCCTCTCATGCAAGCAGAATGATTAAAGTAGATGAGGAACAATCCTTTAAGTAAAGCAAGCATGATTTGGTTTATGGTGACTAATCAAGATAGTTTGTAAAGCACATGTTATATAGCCAGCCTTAATAGAACATGGTTGTTCATTCTGGACATAATAGAAAGACAAATGAGTGAACCCAGTGTTTACCAGTACACAAGAGTGTCACATCTTCATTAACTGGTCTCACAGTAAACAAGATATTGAAGACAGGGTTCATCCTATCTAACCTGAGTCACTTAGCTGAGGCAGCTAAAATAAAAAAATCCTGGTTATTCTATGCTTAGTAGGGAGAGACAGCTATCTCCAACAGCCATACGGGCTTTACATGTGCCAACCCGTGCAAGTTTTTAACCTCAGTGGGATACATCTGATTCCAGAAAATACTAGTAGCCATACATGAAACACACTTATTTTTACCCCACCTGATTATTCCTCCATGTAAGAAAGCCCACATGGCAGCCAGCCTACAAAACTGATGCCTTTATTTTGCGAAGTTATGGTAAACTTTTATTTCTTTTAATTATTACATAACATATATACTTGACATGAGAAATTACTATGGGGTGGGCTGGAATCCAAGTGATCAATTCTTGGCCCTCTAATTGTCCACCTTCCTGGCTCAGCTAAATTTAGCTCCAGTGTTACTAACAAAACAAAAGCCAATGTTTTCACACGTACGCAAGATCAATAGAAGTGCATATTTGTAAATACACTGTATGCAAAGATAGCATTTCACTTTCAGAAGGCTGACAGCAGGTACTCTAGTTCTTTAGATACTCATGTTTTATCCTCTTTTGTTTCTTGCTAAACCATCCCATATCTGTTCTTTCTGTTTATAGGTCTGAATTATTCTAATACACACATTAACTTGTACGTTTAAGTTTACTTGACTACCAACTTCTGTGTGCTCAGTTCTCAATTCAATGGCAATTTTTTCCCCCTTTCGCCCTCTTTGAAGCTTATACATTGTTTGCTGCCTTCCATAGAGAATCTTGTTTGCATACACAGTTTGGGAAATGGTAAAGGCATGACTGAAAATGTATTCATTTTCTATTACTGACTTAAAGATTTATTTTTTCAACAGAAGTATAACTGTCATTTAGCAGAGTACTCCACAGCTCTAAGCAGAATACTACTCTGCTTTTGCCCTTCTGTTTTTCAAAACTGGCAAAATGCTTACCCTATGCTCTTCTTGTTGTTGCTTTAAAGTTTCATATTCAAGGGCTGGTGCAGGAAGCTGAGAGATGATCATTTCTGTTTCAGTTAACCATGGCCAGAGCTCTTCATAAGTCTCCCAAAACTGGTTAACCAGGGACTGAGCCCGTTCCAACTGGAGGTTTCTCTCAGAGTTCATTTGACAGACTGCATCATATTTCTGTAAGAGGCTTTCCATTTTTTTCTGTAAAATAATATTAACAAAAAATAGCAGTATGTGTTTTTCCATGTCTATTACCTTCATTTCTAAGCAGTCTTTGATAATTATAGAACCAAACCACAGTGAACCACATTTTAGTTTTGATAATGTATCTAACAGCATCAGTGTTCAAGGTCGACAGAATCAGTACTGTGGGAGATCATACTCTGGCTGAACATTTTCAAAGTAATTAGATCCTATTTAATAATATTGATATTTACAAATAACACTTTATTCATAAGGCTTCCAGTCAAGCTGCAAATGATTTGACTGTAGACCTTAGCCCCACTTCCTTACTGAAGAGGCTTATCTTCAGTGACACTTGGCAGAAGCTTAGCACTTCTGAATCAAAGCTTCATGAACAATACACAAAAAAACTGTTGTTTGGGTTTGTTTTGTTTTTAAATCTGGCAAGAGAATAGGGTGCAATGTTGTGCTTGTAGCTAACAAACTCACAACAGAAACCACAAAGCATTATTTTCCAGGTTAGCATACATTAAGTAATGAGGATGTGTTATCATTAATAATAAGATAAAGTTATAAAGTCTAAACATTATAAGTCTACTGCATTTAGGCATATGATAATAAAATAAAGTATCAACTAGCTATACATTTTTCCTGTGGAAGACTGCCCATATTAGCATTTTTATGAAATATTGTATCTGACAATGCACATAAATACTTAGCCTTGGAAAAACTAGACATATAAGCAAGCCATTGAATATGTGAAGAATCCTTTTTTGCCAGAACAAGCTATCCTTTCATTTGTTATGTCTTGCATGTAAATTAAGTATAAAGATGTTATCCAAAGGACAAAACATAGCCTAACACACAAATATACAGCATTTTTGACAAATACAAATATTTAATAGAGTCTCACATAATACTGTGTTCTCTTATTATGACAGTTTCATAGACAGAACTTCTCATCTATTTGAAATTCACTTAAGAACAAATCAGATTTCTTCAGAGATCCTCTAGCAGAGCACAATTAGTGGTGTTGTTCAGGGAGGGCAGTCATTGGAAAGACTAAACTTGTACTATATATCCAGCCTCACCATAATTCAGAAAAAAAAAAAAGCCAAACAAACCCACCCCATAACTAACCCATTCTTAAATGCTAAAATGAAAAATCTGTATATATATGCAGCCTCAACATCAGGCTTTCTCTGTGTGTGTAATAAATAAAGGCATAAGAATACCTTTCATGGACTGTGTTAGTTAACAGCGTGGAATAATTTTGGCAAGTAAAATCCATGCTGAAATCAGCAGAAATGAAAGATTCACACTGAGGTGCATAGCCATTGAATCCAGCACAAAAATACACATGGAGTGTCACTGACCCAAGAGAACTCAGGAGGACGACCAGCCAGATTCCATACACACTACCTCAGATGACTAACACCTATTCACTCAACTGTCCATTGGCTAAAACACTATTTACCATGGATGAAGATGATAAATGGGGCTACAAATTAGTGTCTGGCAGTGAAGAAAGTACAGGGTGCTTGCTCTTTGAATATCCTGAAGGAAGAAGAGGGACACACAACAGCATTTCTTCTAGTACTACAATCCTTAGACTAGAAGTGGCTTTAATTACTGCTTTTTCATTAGGATTTCAAGACATACACTATAGGAAGCCTTCTATTTATATGTTGTCTGCATATCTACTGCTGTAGCTACAATTTAAGAAACTTTACCTTCATGGCCTGTTTTTCTTCTTCGGTGCATGTGCTCATAATCTTATCCCCAGATTTAACAAGTTCATCTATAGTATCCTTGTGCCTCAAAATCTCCATGGTAAAAGCCTTGAAACACAATAAAAATTGGTCAGGAAAAAAAAAAAATACATTGAACAAAACCTATTTTTGAAGTGCACTATGATGGACTGAAAATTAAATAGTGCCAGTACATTTTCTAGATGGAGAGTGTGCTGGCCAATAATTAACATGACATTTGGACATGCATTTCGTTTACCTTTTGAACTTGTAGCTGAGCCGTGGTCTGGTCTTGCTCAAGCCTAATATCACCCAGAGACATCAGTTTCTTTTCTGTTTCTGCAATCCAGGCAAATTCAGCATCAGCTGCTTGATCAAACTAAATGAGGGAGATATGAATTAGTTCAGTGGTTGTATATATGTGATATTAGAATGACTGTTTCAAAAAATGCAGAGAAGATTAAAAAGCGTACTTTGGAATTGTTAGAAAGATAGCGGCTCACTTTCCATATGAGGTTTTTATATAAATGAAATATGAAGCCCAAAATGATTCTGAGGGATTGCAACACAGCAGTTTAATTCATAAGCATGACAAAGCAACCGAAGCAAATACATTTTTCCAAAGCCCACAGCTCTCTAACAGACATAAGGAAAAAAAAAGGGTTATAATTTCAGAATTGTAAGTAGATTCATTGTTTTCACGTTAGTCTACTTCGACATGTCTTTTTCATCTCTATGTTTATTATTACTGCTAGTGTTGCAATTATCCTAAGAAACAGTTGTTTGATGTTACCCTTTTAATCTTAAGAGCTGCTCTGGTATTAAATGATAAAGGCAAAACAATCACAATTCAACTACGTCGGTGGAAAAAGCTCACTGAACTCAGACAAGACAGGATTTCATCCAAAATTAGACCTTGGATTAAATGCAAAACTCTTTGGGGCATTTAGGTGCAGCCAGTCCTTTTCCTAAATAACTTCTGACCACCATTAGTCAACATATCAATGTTTCAGAAATTACCTCAAAGCACTAAAGTAATGAGAGGTTTTAAAGGATCTGTTTCTTACTAATTTCTGATGGAGAGACTGACTGAGACCCTGTAATGTGTGGGGATCCTGTTCACCTGGAGAGTAAGACCAAATTAAAGAAAAAGAAAAATAAATCATATATTCTCTTTCCAGCTCGAATTTATGGGCATGCATCTTAGCACTCACCCACATGGTGCAGCTCTCAGCAGAGGCAGCTTTGAGCTTAAGCCATAGAGACATATTACATGGGATGACGAGATGTACAAAGCAGTCACCATAGAAACTCCTAAGAACTAATGTATTTCTTTATTTATTTTAAATTCTGACCTCCACTGCAATCAGCTGAACATCAATATGGTTCTGAATTATTGTGACAGTCTATCAGGATGTTTTAGGTCAGAACCTGCTCCTTGTGCTGTTGATACACATGCTTTCCTCAGAAGTCTCTTTCTGACCACAAGAGTCTGTCCCTCTTGTCCTTCAAATATGTTGGTCTGTGCCTTTGTGGCTGCAGACCATGACAACCTTGCTCCTGTAACATAGCTGGAGTTCACTTTAGGCATTAAACAGTCTTGCCTTAGTGATTAATCATGAGTCACACAAAACCAAAAGAAGCAGTTCTGAGATTTCATTCTTTACGAGTCAATCTTTTTCAGCCCTTATAATCCATTTGTTACATGAAAGAGAGCACAAACATTCTTTTTCACTGTATGTCACTTCTCATTTAAAGTAACAGAAAGTTTTGTCCTAAATATTGTGACTTCCTAATAGAAAGGTACTTTCTGAAACAATCAGGACTAAAAACATCAGCACAAAGCACGTACACCAGTGGTATATAATTCCTGGCTTTAGAAACCACCAAGCTTTTCAGAAGCCCATGATCCAGACGAAGGAAATTAAGAAGGTGATTCCAAATGTGTTAGATGTACAAATTAACTGCACTGTGACTCCCTGATACCAAATAACCATGGATATGTAAGTAATATTGAGCAAATATTTAATGGAAATAACAAAATCAAGGCATGGCAGTGGAATTTCTAGGTTACATAGCACTGAGGAAGAACGGGATTCTAGACTCCATTTGCTGAGGGTATAGGATTTCCAATTTCAAATCCAAATTTCAAACACAACACTAAAGAATATAAAGCACAAAACTGGTACTCTCTGCATCCAAATTTTGAAGTGTTTTCTTCCCATTATTCAGCACAGTTATTAATGAGCACTGAACTTCACTTGAGTCATTATAAAATCATTCAGTTCATCCCCCCCCCCCCAGTTTAATCAAGCATAGTTCATTGTGGTACTTTCACTTCTAACCAAGAATGACTGACTTCCAAATACAATGATATTGTCATTTGCTCCATGAATGCTTTCTAAAGTACTCTCTATGGCTGCTTTACAGTGAAAAACAAGCCAAAAGTAGAATATGACCTATTCTATGTAGCACGCCTTTACTAGGGTAAGACACCATCCAATGCTTTAAGTATTGAGAAATGAAAATTACAACACACAGTTAAATTTATCCCTATGATAATTCTATCCATCTGGGAGCATTTTGCCCAGGTAGTTAAAATCCAGGATATTGCATTAGCCTATTTAGCCTCACAGTTTCCACTGAATAAACAGCTTCCATATGAAACAATATGCTTACATGTTCATACAGCTTGCTGCATTTCTCACCTTGACCTGGTGATATCTAGTCTGAACCCTACACTACTCCCATTGAATCCTTGACTTCGTAGTGGCTTCATCTTCCACACAAAACTTTTTAATAGCGCAGGCATTTGGAACAAGTTGCCACAGGATAAGCTTACAGAGCACTAACTTCTCTAAAAGCATTTTTTTATTTACATTGTCTTTCTCTGAGGTAAATGGAAAGTACCTTATTCTTCACTGGAAGTGCGTTAAGCCTCTTGATATTTATCATAGGATATAGTGTATAGGAGTATACTGTGGTGATGTGAGTTAGGCTGAAGTAGAGGTTAGGGATATGTAGGTCTGGGGTGCAAATGTGCCTTTGCCACATTAGCTTGTGGAGCAGCAGCTCTGGACTTTTTATGTCTGGTCCTGAATTTGCTGAAATCGTGCTAGGAGATGCAACACACTCACAGAATTCAGAAAAGTTTAAGGACAGCCAGCATACATTATCCTACCTTATATTATCACTCACTGAAAAAAATCACCCTTCATTTTTGAGGATCTGATTAATGAGACAAAATAATATTCATAGCAAACCTCTTAAAAAGAAATATGGAGTTCCTTTAACCTCAGTTACAAGATCTGAGTTATTGCTAGCCTCCTTCAGTCAAATTTCAGCAAACGGAAAATATCACACATGCCTTCTCCTTGTTACAACTGTTACAACTGTTTATAGAAACTATTAGAAGAAACAGAAATCTGCACCAATATTTCTATGCCTGAACTGTAGCCAGACATTGGCAAATTGTGTTTCCACAATGCATTATAAGCAAACCTAAATATGGGACCATTTAGTGGTGAAATTAAGAGTGCCAGTTCTCAAAGTGTACCCACATATTCAGCTCTGTGAAAGCATAGAAATCTCCACATATTAAAGAACTCGAATTTTTTGAGCCCCAAGAAGAAAACCATCGTGGGTATGAATAATACTGATTGTTATTTAAATCCTTCACTACCTCTTGAACAAGACGATCCAGCTTTTAATTGTGAAAAGTACAGAGGAGCTAGACAATCAGCTGAAGCCAAAAGGTGTGGCAACCCTTGTGATTTCAGTGTGGCATCCAGTGAAACTGGCTGGGGATCTGAAGAGTATTTTACTTAACATAATAAATATGATCTACAGAAGACATGGGCTATTCAATTCTTACTTAAGCAAACTCTCACTTAAAGAGCCACAGGATTAGTTACAACAATTTTAGCTACACGCCTGATGTTTGTGTCAACAAAAGGCAGAAAACTGTAACAGTGTACAGATTAGCCAAGTTCAGGCATTCATATCTTAACAGTGCAGTACCATTTCATCCAAACAGGCCTTTTGCTGCTCAAGCACAACCAACATTTGGCAACATTGCTGAAGGACGTCTTTTATTCAGGTATACATGGCCAGAGACTCTTACTGCTCAAAGAATAGTTTTCAGTACCTGCTGGGATCTCAGGATGGCAGCATCAATCTCATCCACCTTCTGAGAGATCATGTCACTCACTAATCTATAACGTTCGTTGTCCTCTGTTATCATCCTGTCAAGACCCTCTCTGGCCCTCCATGGCACCAGCTCCAGGAAGGCACTGCCAACTTCATTGAGAGTATCCAGTAAGCCTTTGTTGTTCTTTGCTTCTTTCTTCAGCTCCTGTAAAAGGCCATTTAAAGTAAACATGTCAGCATATGAGCTGAACACTCTCAGCTTGCACATGCTTTTTTATTCTTTCAACCCACTCCATAAGTCAAGAACTGAAATGTCCTCACAGACCAAAGGGATAAATTAGCACACTTATTTTCATCTCTGTTGTATTAGCTTTTTGATTTTGTAAGCTGTTTGACAGGAAGGTGGGTGATTCTTGAAGAGAATTTTCTACAGAATATATCTTACATATATTCCTCCAGTCAGTATGGCAGTCTGAACTCTTTGTAATTTTATATGGGTTGTATACAATTAATTCAGATGATTTCTTAAACATGCAATGACTAGATTAAATTTCACAGCCTCACGTAATGCTTCAGGAATGGGGTTTTATCCATTTAGAAACCCCTACTGCTGTTTCACTTCTTTTTATATATGAAATTTAATGAAAAGATTATTTTTTTTTAACTTCCTCCCTCCACATCATCTGCACCATCCGGATTTTACTACAGATTTTCTTTTGCAATAAATATTGTTAAACAAGATTAGTAATACATATCTTTAAATGCCAACTCTTTTTACACTTTACAGGATTTTATCCATGTTGCAAGTAAAGGACCAAGCCAACTTTGTTTGACAACTTAAGAGTTTTCCCAGCATTAGGTAGCTGCTTGAACAAAAAGGAAATGTTGTGCTTCTCTTGTGCTAAAAATAAACCTCAATCCGATTTCATAAGTGATTATAACAGATGACTCTGGAAAGTGAGCTAGATTCTTAACTGCTGTTACATTTAGTCAAATGATGTGATGCCAAAATTTCTTATTCATAAAACAAATTCATGCCAAACATAAGTTAACACAAAGCCTAGCTGAATCATACAGCAATAAGCAATTCACAGGTTCTAAACCCTACTTTTTGTCTTTCTTGTACTTGGCTTAATTCTTCACCCTTTGGTATTTGACTTTCATATGAGAGTAATTCCACCTCCGCTTCATCAAGCCATTTGCAGAGTTCCTCATGAGTTGAGTGCAGTTGATCTGCAAGCTGCAGAGCCTGCTCTAAGGTCTTGTATACATCAGAACTCAATTTTGTAATGTCTTTGTATCTTGCTTTAATGCCTTCCAGTTTATCTTGAATTATCACAACTTCATCACCTAAAATAGAGGGATGTTATTTCCTATGATCACAAATATTTAAAACAAAACAAAACCTAACCCAAATCCCAACCCCTGCCTATAACAGAGATCTCAGCATTTAACTTGTAGAATAACTCAAACAAGATGACAAGGTCAATCCCCAACTACTGTAAAGTATCCTACCATCACTAAAGTTAACAGAGCTAGTAAGATTACCTCAGCTCAGGATCTGTCCTTCTGTCTTTTTTCTGCTTTACTAAATTATCAGAAAGGAAAAACTCAAGATAAAATATTTAATACAAATGTTCTTTAAAAAAAAATAATCCAACCTTAAATTCAAAATACTTCTTCCAATGGCAAAAAAGCCCAGAAAAAAGTAAAAAAAGTGTTATTGAAAATGTGAAAGAAAAATATCAACAAAATACAAATTAGATTTTCAATTACAGTAATATTTGACATCGCTCTACACCCTCATTACTATTCACTTGAAAGATAACTCAAAAGGCAAAACCAAAACCAACGTACTGAAGCTTATCAGTGCATATTCAGATTTCATTATATAATGTTTGGAACAGAAAAGGACATCCCTCCACTCCCAACTGTGCGTGTGTCTTAAAGAGTTCAAGAATGCTAGAAGTACCGGGAAGTCTGGACAGATGTTGATCTACAGAACAGACACGTGTGCAACTGGAATGTAATTTTTCCCACAGTATTAGCTCCAATGGACAAAGCTTTCCTCTTGCAGTAAAAGGTAGTCTAAAATCTTGTTCATCTGTGGATGCCTGCAGGGAATTGACTGCATTCACTGCCAAACAGCCCTCCATTATGACTAATGTCCATAACTTGCTATTAGGAATGGAATGCAGGTTCACTAAATTAATTTTCCACAGAAAATAATAAAGGAATCAAGGGCCAAACTCCGTACAGTAAAAAAAGGATTTTTGCTTAGTTACGTTAATAGTAAAACTGACCCCAAAACACAATATATCTTGACCTCAAACCTTCATTAGAATAAGCAACTATGACTGCCTTAACCAGCAAATATTGACTAATATTTAAAGGTTCTACTTAAATTCTCATGAGTACTTGCAAGTACAAGATAAAAAGCCTGATGAATCACAGTTTTCTATAAGCTCTCACCTGTTGTTTGCTTGAGAAGCTCTAAGCCATTTTGTATAGCTAAATCAACATTCTGTTTTCTAAGAACAATCTCTTCCTGAAGATCCTAAGAGAGAAGGCCATTTGTGTTAGCACAGACACAACAAATTATAATATTTTTATTTGGAATTAGCATATTAACACTTCAAACAAAATATATTAATGAAAAATAAATGAAGTATGGAAAATACAAATAAATTTTTTAAAATGAACTAAATAATAAATGAACAGAAATAAAAATACCAGTAGTTCAGAGTGCTGTTTCTCAAGCAATTCTCTGTTGCAATCTTGGACTGATAATTTGCCCAGTTTATCATGGATTTCATTCAGCCAGTTCATCAATTCAACTTCGTCCTCCCCAAAAATCTGAGCATTGCTGTAAGCTTGCTGGAGAAGTTCAGACCTGCTGTTCATCTTCTCTTCAATCTCAATGTATCGGGCCTGAGAAGAATCTAGCTTTTCCTGCACCATATCTTTATCTTCCCTGGAGCTCATAGTCTTTAGAGACTGACCAGTGCTAATGGCCTGATGTAAACTCTTATTGTGAGCTAGGACATCATCTTCTAGGGCCTATATTTTTTTCAATAATGAAGAATAATGGAAAACAAAAGCAGAAAAATATAAAAGAAACATAAGTTGAACTCAATAAAAACTGAATGAAAAAGGACATATTGCCAACATAAATATATACAAATCAAATTACAGAAAAAAACAGAACAAAAAAAACCAGCCTGGCAGAACACACATTCACCGTAACACCTTTGCCAGTTGAGTTGCACTTTACAGAAGCATCTGAAAAGAATGACACAAGCAAGTATGTGGTTTGTATCTTACTTTATGCTGAGAAATTTGCTGCTGCAGTTTGGAGGCCTGCGTTCCAATGGGTTCTGCATTTGCAAGCCTCTTCTCTGTGGCAGTCAGCCACTCCACTAGTGGCTCGAGAGCTTCATGGAACTGCTGTGCTACCACTGAGATGCCTTCCAACTGACGGTTCCTATCAACACGCCAAGAGAAAGGTTATTTTTTGTGATGAAGTAAGTGTGAAAAAGTTAGAAAAAATACGAAAGGCCACTGAATCCTCTGCAAAATAAAGGATATAATTGTCTTGTTGCAGGAACCAGTCATTAAATTAAATAGAAATATATCTATGATAATCACGAAAACCAAGGTAGGGTTAAAATCAAAATATGGGAAAAACACCTCCGAAGCTGTTTGAAACTCTCTGAGCTAATACGCAACTTTTGCAAATAAACAGAGTATCACTTTATTCATATACCTACTGCTAAAAGTAATTCAGCACTAAATTCAGCAAAGCATTGTTTTATACCCAATAGGACAATTCTCAAGTTTCTTGTTGTCTTTAAGCATGAAGTTACATTCCCTTCACTAGTAAACATTTTAAAGTTAGACAAAGGATCTACTGAACCAGAACATACTGTCATGCTTCCTCAGCACTGTAAAATATCTTTAAAGATTTGTTCAATTATGTGAACGAAACTATTTGGCTCTACTTCTGCATCTCTTGTTCTTGGTAAAAGCTCTCAGCAAAGTGAGACAATGATAATACAGCAGAGAGACTAGACCTCCAAACTAAAAAAGCAGAATCTAAAACATTTTGGTTTCAGATTATTACATTTCAGAGAAGGCTCCTGACTGCAGGAACTGCCTTCTCTACAAACCACCGCTGAACAAATCTCATTCAAGCACACTTTGAAAGAGAGATTTCCCTTACATGAAAAACATCACAGTATTTCAAATGGGGCTCTTATTCCAGATAAAAGCTATGTTTATATGTGCTAAAAACCAAGGTAGTCTTCACACATTTAGCCACAGAACACTCAGAGAAGTACTCTACATAGTTTTCAAAATCATCCTTAAATCTCCATTTCTAGAGACTGGCCTAAGAAAAATGGATACAAGCTTGCAGCTAATAGATAGCTTTAGAAAAGTTGAAATATGATTTTTAATCAAATATCATCAGACTGGAAAAATAATATCAAATCAAACATGACATTTACCCTGGCTAATAAGTCAGATGCCTTCAATAAAAAAAAAAAAAAAGGAAAGAAGGAAATAATGGTCTATCAGTGGTTGACTCTGCTAATTAATCAATCATATTAGTAGCATGAGGTAACCAAAAAGGGTTCAGAGTAAATGAACTAAAGAGGGGCTGCCAGAAGCAGTAGGAGACAACAGGTTGAATTCAGTGCTACTCTAGCACCCAAATCCTAACATCCATTTGCCCTTCACTGTAAAGCTTCACTGTTCACTTAAATTCATTTTCCTTCAACTTTCCAAGTCATTTCTTGTTCTTAATTATATGCCTGTTCAGGTCCCTCTGTTATGCATACTCTTTCTCTCTCCACTCTGGACAAGGCTGTGCTTTTTCAGATCCCCACCCAGAAAACACAATTAGCAAACCTTTCAACACAGATATCTTCAAAACCAATTCACAGTTCAGAACATTACAGGTACTTTATACACCGACAACAACTCATAAATCTAAGTGTGTGCATACATAGATACCATGAGTATGTTTTCATCTTTTTTTCAGGGGTGTGGGGGGTGGGGTGGTTGCTTGCTTTGGGTTTTGTTTGTGATTTTTTGTGTTTCCTCCCCAGCATTAGTACATCAGCATGAGGACCAAGTTGTAGAAACTAATTATATGGATGACACCAAACAAAAATATGGAAGAATTGAGTGCTTGCTCCATAGCAACATGTCAAGATTTTGAAGTTCCAAGCGAGTGTTGTTTTTATTTAAATGTAAAATTTGCACTTGATTCTATGCAAAACAGGTTCTTGCATCAAGAAATCTGCATTCTAATCAACTAATGGGGATAAAATATTGAGAAGACACACATGAAATTAATTGCAGCGGACTATAGCATCTTAGGCTAAAATTTTTAAAAGCTTTTGGTCTATTCAAGTTACTTCACTTTTCCTTCAGAGGATCTATTATATCAACATCAAGAACGATAGTACTTACAAGATTTCACACCAGAGAGTTCCACATGCTGCCTCTAATCATCTATCACATCCTATGTCTACATTTTTCAAATATATGAAAGAATTCAAATACCTTGTTTCAGCTTTACTGAGCAGTGTATCCCATCGACTATCCAGGAAACTCAACTGCTTTAAGATTTTCACCTTATCAGCAGGTTCTGCTGACTCTGCGATTTTCTCCCCTTCACGCTTGATCAACTCAACGGTAGGCTTGCGGTCATCCAACAGCCTCTGGAGAAGCTACAAAGAAAGCAATCAGGCATCAGGTTATTAGAAACATTGTAATAACACAATTGCAAAACCAGAAGGAACTAGACTTCTTGAAACCATGCTACAGCAAAAAAACAAAACCCATTGCCTATATTGCGATGAAACTGCAAATAATGCTAAACAAACTGAAACACAAACATACAGTGCAGTGTGCCCCCAACACAGGTTCATTTTTAGCTTCTCAATTGTTTTACTATGAACAGCAATGTTTCATGAAGCCCAAACTATCTCCTTGGTTTCTATGAGGCAAAGATGTTCACAGCCCAATAAGTGAACATGAGGAAGAAAAGGTTTTGTTAAATACCACTGAGGGAAACAAAATATTCAGAGTATCTGATATGTTTTATAGGAACATTTCTGAGAAAGTTACATGCCCTTCTAGATCTGGAAACACAAAGGTAATTCTGACATATAGGCAGTTAGGAAAATACTATTAATAAATAATACTAAACAAAAACTATTGTACAATGAACTATCTACTTGTTTTGAGATACAACTGAGTTCACAGATCTAGTCCAGTAAATTAATTTCTCCATGAAGAATAAAACACATCTTTGTCTACAATCCTCCCTTCCTCCCTTCTCTAGCTGCCTTTGGTAACAGTAACATTTTGCCTTTGTAGATATCCCAACATGACAATCCCCTGATGTTACTGACCATAACTTTATACTAAATCTTTGGGTGGCAGTGAGCCACACAGTACAACTGCATGGAATGTATGTTTCATAAGCTACATTTTAATTCTTTTTGCTATAGCCATTATGAATATTTGCAAGAGTTGACAACACTGATAGTGCTTCTACATTAGCACAGACCATTTCCCAACAGCATTCCAACTAATTACCAACAATGATCAGGTCAGAATCAGGATCAAGAGCCAAGTATTTAAGTCTGTAATCTCCAATATTACCCTGGAATTATTACAATGAAACTTTACTAGTTTTTATTTCCTACTTTCCAAATTACCAAACACTTGATTTTATGCTTTCTCTTTTTCAAATAGATCGTCAACAATCCTTTCCACATAGTGTTAATAATTCTAACCAGAGCTCATATTGCAGTGTCATAGAAAATAAGCACTTCCCCCAACCCTAGACAGATTCTTGAGTATTGAACAGATGGCTGCTTTATACAACTTGGCACCCTTCAATGTCATATAATACACTTGACCAGATTTCATGTTTTGCCAAAGTGTAAGAATTTATTCTCATTGATCCAGTTGTAGGAGAGATATTCTGAACTTATTTCACTTACTTTCTGTTCTTGTATTTGGGCCTTCACAACTTTGAATTCAGCAGATGGTGGTTTCTGATTAGCCACAAGGTCTTCTGTATCAATGAGCCAGCTAAGCAAAGATTCAAGGGCATCCTGAAATCTCCCACAGTGAAGAAGGGCTTCCTGCAATTGTGCAGCACGCTGGGCAACCTGAAAAAAAAAAAAAAGAGGATCAGACTCTACTCACCTTTTCTTTTCATTTCTGTGAAATTAGTAGCCAAATTCTGTAGAACACTTGGCAATATCACAAACGCTCTCATTTTCATAGCGATCACATAGGAGCACTACGGCACAATTTAGCATTCATCTCTCAGAGCTACAGACATCAAATGAAAAGAGGAGGTTGATTGCCACCAAATCAGTATTAGTTCCTTATTACAAGACATGTAAGCCTGTTTTATATAGCTACAGTATTATGAAGTATATTGACAGGATGTTTGTATACCAGATCATCTTCATTTTCCTTATAGAAAGACTGAGCCAGGAACCCAAAGTAGCAACTCTAAATAAGGGGCAATAATCCATCCAATGGGAAGAAGATATAAGAGAGAAGGCAGTAAATAGGTGAACCACAGGTATCTGTTGTTCTGTTCCATCACTCCTTCAGGAAGAGTAAGTGGAGAAAAATGAGTGCCGTTTCTACTTCCCACCTTTTCCATTTTCCAAGAGCAGCAACTGCTGGAAGAGGACTCTTCAAAAGCACAGAAAATAATCTACAGCCACTTTTCCAAAGCAGTGATACTATCTCATGTCTTAAGCAATACAATCCTATATAATATAATACAATTATAACGGAAATATGCCACTAGTCACACAAAGCCAAGCTGTCTCACTGCTCTCTGCACTGCACAGGCACAACAGTGTACATGACCCAGTACAATACAGTGAAAAAACATCTGAACAAAGACTGCAAAACAACTACCTGAAAGTGGCTGGTGACAAATTACATAGCTACCTTTCCCATGAAAGTGTCACAACTCTAACCTATTCGATTGGGTTATCAAACTTCCCTGGTCTGCTTAAGCAGGAAGAAACATCTCGTCCTAGTGGAGTCTTTCCTAAATAAAAATCCAGGACAGACGTACAGAAAGTTTGACAAAACCTTATAAATGACAGTAATAGCTCTTGCTACTAGCGATATAAATCTTATCCTCAGAATTACCAACAAAGTGATTGTGTAAAGTAATATAATTCCTATTCTTAGAGAGTATTTAATTTCCTGTATTTTGAAAGATGTCAACAAGCAAATAATCAAAAAGCAGAACACAACAAAAGCAGAATAGTGTACAAAACAATAACCTTCTTATTAAGAGTCTTCCATCGGGTGTTGACATCTTCAAGGTCATGTTCAAGGTTTTCTGTGCTGGAACTTTTAGCAGCACTTTGAATAAGGCCTTGACCCAACCAATTTACCTCCTGTTGTTTTACTTGTAAGGGCTCAATTTCTTCTTTCTGAAATACCTGCAGTTGAAATACAAAACACACATGAAGCATTGTATCTTCTGACATGGTGTTTACATCAGGGTATGCAACAATAACAACAAGAAGAAAAGCTGAAAATTGGTGTTTGGAAGAAAGGAAACCATGCCTCATCAGCACCTTCCTAAGAAAAAATCATTAATGTAAACAGAAAGGACTCAATCTAAACAAGAGTAAATGCAATACACCACAGGGAAAATGACGCTCATTTCCATGAGTAGTTTTAGACAGGAAGGAAAGGGGGAGAGAGAGAGTAGAGGGACAAAAAATTAGGACAAAAGCAGAAGTTTAAAGTTGAAGAAGTGGTAAAGAGAGAGCTATTTTAATGCAGTTTTTAGAAGAACATAATGGTAATAAGTGAGGAAGAGGCACTACAGATGCTGCTGAAACAGTATCCCAGCAGACGCCCAGGAAAATGGGCTTTCATTCAGAGGGATTTCTTGCAAATTACCAGGGCTTTGAACCTACCCAAAAGGGCAGTTTGAGCAGTTCTCTGTTTGCTTTATTTTACTCTTTCAGGTATTTAAGCTTTTTCAGAGCCAGATTATTACCATTAGCAACAGCAATGTAAATCTCCATTTGTATTCAGCTGCATTAGGCTGCACTGTCACCAGTGTCAATGAGATCAGAAAATGGCCTGAAGCCCCTGAATTAATTACACAGGCTAGTGAAAAATAACCAGTGAATAAACAATGCTAAAGAATGCTCAACTTTTGACCCTAAATCCTTCTATTTCTATAGCAGCATTCAGAAACAGTTTTGGTGTACACTTAGTGCATTCAAAGCAACCTTTCTCAGCATCCTGAAAAGCAGGAATCGCTTTGAGCTACCAGTGACTCTCCTCTTTTGCACCAAACACTGTGTGCCAAGCAATTGCTTTTAAACCACCAGACCTCAGGTGGCTGAGCACGCTTCCACCAGCTTGACAAGTCAATCTAGAAGCTAGAGCACTTACACTAAACAGGAGGGGTAAAATAAATGAAGCAGCCCTCAGAACTTTGTTTCTACTGACAAAAAAAAACCAAACCCTGAAAACTGTAAGACTGCGGTTACATGAAAACAGAGAGTGCAACCAGCTGGCTGCTCCCAGAAAAAAGGAAAACGCTTGTGTTTCTCTTGACTGTAGGGTAGGGAGGAGGCAGAATAGTATTTCCACACAGAATCAATAACAAATTCTTCTTTTATGTGCCATAAAGCCTCATCTTTCTTAGAGCAATGTCCTACCACAGAGAGAACTGATCTCCACAATCTGTCCTTTAAAAACGCATGCATTCTTTGCAGAGAGAAGCTTAAAATAAATTACAATTATTGCTGAGGCCAAAGTTTACCAGAACAACTTAGCAACAAAGCCTGAAGTATCTCGGATTTCAACCAGAGCGGGAAGGAAAAAATTGCGGACCCGAAAAACACCCTTTCCTTATTACAAAGCTTCACTTCTTACTCTTAACTTCATCCACCACTTCCAAAGCACTGCAAGATCTTGCGCTTGTAAGCACTATCGTAATGTCAGAGCTGATCTCTGGCAAAAGGCAGCTTTCAGAAGAGGCGCCGAGCCTTTAATCTGCCTGCTTTGGAAACCACAACTACTCTTGCTTATACCTTGATGAGTAAGGCTGCTCAGGCTGAACACATGGGCTGTAGCTGCCCTTGAATGGCATTGCTCATAACAAAGCTGTGTACAAACAACAGCCAGCGCCAACACGGGTGCACGGAGCAGGCACTCTGCATCGGGACTAACAGCACCAGCTGGTGATAAATAAGCCTGCCCCACAGAGCTGGGAGTAAATACCCCCTTCAGAATTTGTCCCTAGTTCATGTGCTGTACTGACCATCTCACTATTGCAGACATGCCACATGTGCTATGCAAATGACACTGATTACCACCTCTGCCAAATTAATAAAAAACACATATTTTTGCAACAACAAAACCTGAAGAAAGCTTTAAACAAGCTTTAAGGCTACATTACAACTATTCAAAATCTCCGGGGATTTTGGTTTTCAATTTGTTTTTTAATTACCTTGTTAGACAATAGGCCATTGCAGACTGTGTCCAAGGTTTCTTGGATGTCAGTGGTCCAGATACTTCTCCCTGGGAAAGCTTTTGGACAGTTTACAGTACTATCTAATTCAAGTTGTTGAACAGAAAATGCAGTTTCATTTGAGCCTGAACGTGAGATACTGGATTCCTCTGTATCAGGTAAAATCTCGTATTTTGCTAAATCCAAGTCACTAGTATTTACAGCAACATTCATGTTATAAACATCCACATGAGGAAGTGCCTCATCTGCACGATCCTCCTCTACTGTTGTGTCCTGTGTTTTAGTTTTTTCATTAACTCCATATCCATTTTCCACTTCATTTTTGTCAAGGGAAATACTTCTATTACCTTGAAGAGGATCTTCATGTGACAGAGTTTTCTCTTTGAAACTTTGTAAGTGAGAGTATTGCCTCTCCAACTCTTCCTGATCACTTTCACATGTCTGAGCACTGCTTTGTTTTACTTTTCCAGTGGGTAAAACATCATGCAAAGCCAATCTGCAGCTTTCTTTGACAGGGAGACTAGTGGTTGCAAGCAATGGGGTGTGCTGCTCTCTGCAAATTGCTGGAAAATATGGTCTGAACTGACCTACTGCATGAATATCTTCTGCAGAAGATAAACTTCTGGTCTGAGTTTGCTCTCCTGCTAACACTGTATCTTCTTTTTCTTCCCTTTCTGTTGGAGGGCTGCATAAACCAGAATCATCCTCTTCTGAGGTAAGAGAGTTAGTACCCCATTGGCATTTGCCAGATCTAGCTGTATCTGACATATCAGCAGTTTCATTAAAGGAACTGTCACTTTTATTTGTGTAATCCGAAAAGTTGGGCGGAACAAGCATTCTCCATGATCTCCTGTGCTCCTTCTTTTCTGTGTGAGACTTTGCTTTAGGTAATGCAGCTGTCCGAATTATATCACTGTTCAGTTTGAGTGCATCAAAGATCATTTTTTCATCTAACTTGTTAGCTTCACGGCTTCGGAGCTCAAAAACACTGGAAGAAGTAAGGGCACCATTGGAGCACAAAGTGCTGATATCCAGTGTTCTATGACTGTAGGGTAAAGTCCGGTCAGTGAAATGCCTCGAGGTGAGGCTGCCCTTGGAGCCCGAATCAATCTGTTCATTCAGCCGCACAGTGTCATAGATGGACCTCTGGGGAACGTAGCAGTCCTCAATATTTAGATCTTCATCTTCTTCCCCTTTGCCAACACATGGGGGATTCTGACGTAGACAGTCTGGCCTGCTAAGTGGCTTCCCCATCCTGAGAGTACACCACTATACCTCCGTTTTCATGGATACACAGGAAACATTTAAAAGACACTAGCACTCTAAAGAATTACAGTAAACTTGCCCTTAGAGTAAGATGCATAGACACTAAACATGCACCATAACTTATGAGGTGGCTGAGGTCATTCATAATCTAGTGCATCAGTTTAAATGCAACTTTACCTGGATGTGAGGTTTTTTCACACACACACACACCCCTAAAATATAAAGTGCTTCAGTAAGAAAGTAACATAAATCTTCCAATGTCACAGAAAAACGAAGTTTAGCAAAACCCAGCAGTGGCTCAAATATTGCAGACACTCTATGGAAGGCTTCATTTATTTTTGTGGTTCAGAATCTGTACCTGAAATCTCCCGAATAAGCCTTCTAAATGAACAAGCATTACAGAAGGCAACACATTATCTTTTGTAGGTGATGGCTTAACTGTAATCCATTTAACTGGTTTGCAGAGTCCCATCTCCTTTATAAATAAAACATGGTGCGGCAGCTTAACAGGACAGAATCCACAGTAGCCATACACAGTCCAGAAAAAGGCACGGAGGAAATCTTTTGGGGGATGGGGGGAGAAATAAGTTAAATCCAGAACAGTAAGAATAACAAATCAGCCCTTTACTTTTTTGGCAGTAGCTACAAATAACCTTGATCCGAAAGGCAGCTTATCCTCCTCTTGTACCAGGCTCCTCCGTGGTGCCCCCACTAATGCGCTGTCCCACAAGAAAACATCACTTTCTAGCAGCCAAGCCAACGCGTCCTTCGAGCAGGCAGTCAGAAAACAAACGTTTTACACCGATTCTCCCGGTGCCATCCCGGAGAGCCGTTTAAGGCAGCGGCAGAGCAGAGCAAGCGCGCGGGTAAATCCTCCCTAAGGCACGGCAGGTTTGCGTTCGGCAGGTCCCGACTACAAGCCGCAGCCAGCGGTGCGTCCGCGCTGCTTCCCCCTCATTTCTGAAGCGCGGCTGCCAAGGAGGAGCGGCTAGAGGTTCGCCCCGTCCTCCCCCAGCAAGCCGCCCAGCCCGGCGGTTCGCCCCGCTCCCTGCGGGCCGGCAGCGCCCGCCCAGCGCCTCGCTGGGAGAAACGCCCCGTTTCGCTCTTGAGGCAACATCTGCTCCCGGCCCGCCCGCTCCCGCAGCGCCGCGCCGGGGGTGCCCCCGCCCGCTCGCCCGTCCGTCCTTCTCCTTTGCCCCTCGGCCCCCCGAGCCCTCGCTGCTCGCACCTCCACCTCTGGCGGCGCCGTGCGGCGGGGCCGTGCGGGGCAGCGGCGGCCGGCCAGCCTCAGCCCGCTGCTGAGCACCGCGGGAGGCCGCCGCTGCCCGCAGCTCCCAGCGGCGGCGGCTCCGACCGCGGCTCGGTGCGGCGAGTCCGCACCGCACCGCTCAGGCCGGCACGAGTCCCTGAGACCAAAGTCTGGTAACGACACAAAGCGCTGCTTTGAGCCACTGTTTGCACCCCATTTCCCCACCTCATAAAGCCGTCATCTAAACAGATGCTTCCACTCTGAAATTAAAAGTTTATCCGCGCATCATTTTAAAAACATCCCTCAAACTCATCTTTAGTGATCAGAATAGCTACACATTACTCTACTCGACATGCAGAGAGAGTCGTTCAGCCCAGTTGTGACTCTCTTCAATGTGGTTCCTGGCTCCGAAGCAACAGCTTAGGGTGGCGTTGTCTGACGGGGCAACCACCATCTCAGTGCCAAGCCAACCCCCAGATCCCACCCAAAGAAACATTAAGATGTTGAAAACAAGTATCTACATTTGGAAAGCATCTTTTTTCATGGAATTTAGAGCAGCATAAAACCAGCCTAACAGCACAAAGGTTCAGGTTTTGGAGACTGTCATGGGAAAAACGACTGCTACTGCCGAACCCAGGACAGAGATTCACATCTTTTAAATACAGTTCAACACTTTGCACCTACAACTCTAGCTCATAATCATGCAGGTGAAAGGCCGGGTAACTCACAGATAACTCACCAACAGCTGTTATGACCAAGCTGCTCTGCTCCAGCAGAAACCATACCCCCAACCACCAAAGACCTGCACTGACTGTGTGACAGCAGCCATCAGTTGTAGTGGCAATTCAGACCTCAGCCTAAGGACAGCATATGGCACTTAGAGCTAAAACTTAACACAGCATTAACTACAATCAGCTGGAGCTTTCCGCATTAAGCAACCAGCAGGACTGTATGCAAGAAATACAAACATACCACACTTCATGTTTACTGATTTATGTGATACACAGCCAGGTACATATCCAAATACTTAAGCCTAAATACTGAAAGGGCAGGAGACAAATTATCTTTTCCTCTTCTCTGGTAAGCAGATACTACATAAAAATTATGCCCAAATGATACCTCTGGATTCTGTAGTTCAGAATATATCCTGTAATGGTAAAGGTAAAAAAAAACACATTTTTTTGAGGTGCTTTCACCTATATATAGTTCTTCTCATCCAAAACACCCACAAACAGATCCTTACTGAATTCAAGGAATGCTGCACCATGTATAGGGCAAGTATACAACTGAAAGGGGTCTATATTTGTTCAACAGCAAAATTATTTTATTAGCATTTAAAAAATATTTTACCATTTTCATCTTATCTCCTGAAGACTGCCCTACGGCGCACCAGGGACTTTAACATGCAACACTTCAAACAAAGGTTGAAACAGTTGCTTATTTTACTTTTGCTTTTCAACACAGACTCTTAACTGTATTAAATCCCAAGGCAGGTTAGTATCTTATTGCAGGGTTTGTAAATCAGCACATGGGAAATGCAACACTTTTAGTTTCTTATTGATCATAAAGAGAAAGATTATTCTTTCAATATTATCCGTCTTCAAAACTAAAATCAGAACACAGACACACTCCACATAACTAACGTTAAGATGTGTAGATGTGGTGCTTAGGGACATGGGTTAGTGCTGGACTTGGCAGTGCTAGGTTAACGGTTGGTTGATGATATTAAAGGTCTTTTTCCAACCTGAACAATTCTATGATTCTATAACATAAGCCAATTAAAATCTTAGCTCAAGCTCATTGGCAGGAATACTCAGGCTAGCTAAAAATTCCCATAAAGTCCAATTAGAAGGCAACCTCTAATGACTACATCTCCTTTTGTTCCAAAAATAAAAGTAAAATCAAATGAACCATACACTGATGAAAGTTGTAACAGTGCCATGTTGGTTTTACTAAGAAGAATGCCTTGAATGCCTTGTAATAGCAGTACAAAGAATTGCGCAAAGTTTGCAGAAGTAAAGTAATTCACCTTTTGGGGTTTTTCTTTCCCTATTTCAAAGAGAAACTAGCTGCAGATACTACTCCTACAGCAAAAATCCCGAGCACTGTGTGGCTACCCATACCCAAGGCATTCGGTTCAGCTCATCCGCACAATTCTGTGTTTTGCTTTTAAAGCACGGTGGCAAAACTCAGGGTACCTCAATACTAATTTACCAGATTTACTGAAGCTTCCTTTTAGTACCAATCTATGCACTGCATACAGATGGGGGGGGGGGGGGGGGGGATT
>JAOEHY010006392.1:0-11985 GCA_025447955.1 Psilopsiagon aurifrons | reverse complement strand
GATACGGTTTAGTGGGAGGTGTCCCTGCCCATGGCAGGGGGGTTGGAACTGGATGAGCTTAAGGTCCTTTCCAACCCCAACTATTCTGATTCTATAAATCACCAACAATAAATATTTCTGATTTGACTTGCTACAACACCCATTCATGTTAGTTACATATAAAATTTAGTCACATATATAATTCAGTTCTATATAAAATTCATCCTATTTTGCAGAGATTTAAAACCAGTAGAAGACAATCCACTCAATGAATGTGAACAGATGATCCAGAAGCAAGCATATGAGTGATTTGCATTAGTGTACCTGTAAAGTATGATTCTATGATTCTATGATCAAAGTTTGTACCTACCTCTTTTTGATACACTATCCCAGCTTCAAAAAGCTTAAGAAAGAGGTATTGTGTCCATTTGTAGTACTCTGGTAAACAAGTGGTCACTTCCTGTAAAAATGAAGTAAAATAAAAATCCCTGGAACTATTCTTACTATTTTCTTACAGCATTTTAACTTAAACAATTAACTCAGGAGTGTACAACCCGCAGAGATCACATAAATGTTTGTTTGTGTATGTATTTATGTACAGCAACCATTTGTTTAATGTTTATAATGAATGTTATTCACCTGCACACAAAATCAGAGAACACAGGCTTTGGGTGGGTTTGATGCACAAAGAGAAGTTTACCTGTTAACACGGACTCTAAAACTTCTACAAAAACAACGTGGATACAGATATAACAACAGAAGATGAATGGAAATAATCACAGCTGTCTCACCTAGGAAAAAGTAAATCTGCCTGGGGGGGTTAGACTAGATGACCTTTGAAGGTCCTTTCCAACCCAAACTAGAGTACCTCTATTTCAATTTCACTACTGTTTAAATGGGGTAGCTGTAAAGCACCAAAGCCCTTTTCACAAGTATTCAGAAATCAAAGTTAATTAACCAAAATATGGTTCACTAGAAAAGTGAAAGAAGCCTCAAAGAAAAGGCACAGACTTGACAAGTGACTTTCCTTTATGTACTTATTCCGAACTGCCAGTTCTAACCCCCTTCTTCCGAAAGGAAGGGTTAAACAAAAGGTACTTTTCTAGAAAGGCAATCTATAACATTCAACTCCTGTGTTCTGTAATACAGCCCACAAGTATGATTTCAGTATTGAAGTATTGCTGCATTACACATACAGAAAATCTGAGATACCAACAGTTTTAAATGTAAGAAAATAATTGTCAAGAATGTGTGCAGTGACCCTTTCCCAGCAAATCTTTTCAGAGCAACTTTTTGGCTACCAAGAAAACTAAAAATCTTACTAAAAAATCTTGACATATATATGACATGTTAAAATACAGGGGTTTAGATGTAAGATTCACCCTCAAGATTAAAGAAAACAGATGGCAGGTCTCAGACTGCCAGAAAACTAATCCTTTTCCTTTTCAGATCTACAATACTGCTATAAAAATCCAAGATCAGCATCTCTAACACTCTATTCAGAATCATATTAAGGTGATAAGCAGCAGTTATTGCTGAGAATGTAAAGGTAGTGACTGCCTTTGATTCACTTTGTTATTGTAAATGTAGTAACCTAACAATTGCTTAAAAATTGATTCATTTTTTGTCTTGAAAACTGTATTAGCTTATGTCTGATTACATTAGCTTGTATCTGTAAGGTTTTAAGATGAACACCTGATTCTCAGGCAAAATGTTTTTAGGTAAAATTTGTATTTTCCAAAATGATCATGATAGAAACACCTACAAAAATGTAGGGTTATGCTCCAAATTCAAAGTAACAGAACCAAACTACCATTTCAAGTTACTAGCTTTCAACCCTTGAGTATATTCTAAATACACGCACATAGAAGAAAGCATTCCTCAAAACACAATACACCTTAAACACGCGCTGTTTCATACATTATCTATTCAGACTACTGCCTAACTTCTAAGACAGAACATTGCTATTTTGAAAAGAGTTGAAAATGCCATCCAAATGCAAAACTGAAATTAAAGAGTCTCCTAATGCTTGACATTCTCAGGTGATACCAGTATGTCCAAAGCTGTAAAAAGCTTGAGAGAAGATCTGTTTTACAGTTTAACAACTTAAACTGGTCACTTTCAAAGGCTTCTATATTGTCACATGTAAAACAGTGAAACTGAAAGCTTTTCAGTGCTCTATCACACAATAAAATAAAGCAGAATACCTTAGAAAAGATAATCTTACCCTTTCCCATGTAAAAGACAGGCCTAGTGCATCAAACTGTTCTCTCATGTGTTGGATATTACTGAAAAATAATAATGCCAAATTAACTTAAAATACTCCTGCCATGATTATATTTATCCTCAGGTGCTTATAAAGTTCTCAGAAATCAAAAGCAATAATTAATCTCTAAACAACACTATTATCTTACTAGAAGTCACACTCAAGGAACTGCCAGAATACTCATATTAAATAATACTTTTTCAAAGCCCCTAGTGTATTCTGGTTCAATTTTAATGCCATGTATTATACAAGACAACAATTCTTCTTCTCTTGATCTGAGCATAACTGAAAAGCAAAGATAGCACCACAGTTTGAGGAAAACATTCCTGAAGCAGCACTTCTCATTATTTTTAATTACCTGTACTGCAGTTGATCCCTCTGAAATCTTCACAATGCAGTAGGCTGCACTTTCACCACCACCTTAATCTTGCTCTATTCTGGCAGTGCTATCCTGGCTACATTTTACTTTGGCTCTGGTGTTTGTGTCTATAGGACGAGCTGTATCAGCTTTTCCCTGAACTGAAAACATGCCCTACATAAGGTGCTCCAAAAAAAACTCCCCAGTTTTCCTGCTTCCTTCTGATCAACACGCTGATCAAACCAATACTGTGGCTGCAAAAACAGCAGAGCCAACGCAAAGGAGGTGGTGGAAATATATGGGCTAGGAGGTGACAAGGAAGCCCTAAACTTGTGGTGGCAGCACAGCCATGAACTTAAGTCAACTGCAAAACTCTAGGGATGGAGCTTACTCCAAATGGATTATATTAAAATGTAAACCAAGATACATCAGAACATACACTGAAGCTTTAGCTTGAAAGTGTACTAAACACAGTTTACCAGTTTAGAGTTCTTTGGGTATTAATTAGTATTGGGTATTTTGGGCTGGTGTGAACTGCTTAAAAGTTTTTATGGATTTTTAACTTTCTACTAAAATGCATTATGTCAGGGAAGTATCACCTAGCCTCAGAGGGGCTAATTTGACAGTCATGAAACTGAGCATTCTATTCTCATCCAGAACAAACTTGCACTGCTGAGTAACTGTAACTGCGTAACTCAAGTATCCAGCCTTAACAGCCACAAAACCCCATTTACACCAGAAAAGACCTGCTGTGCACCTCTCCTAGTATGTGTACCAGGAAATCCTCATATGGACTCACAGTTTCTACTGGGAGAAGCCATCCTTTCAGCAGTACTGTTTATATTAAAGTCCCATTCAAAATGAACTGTACCAGTAACAAAAATAATTCAAATTTCAGAGTACTTTCAAACTTCTGCCACTATACTAACTCTTAATAACTAAAGTTTCTGTATTTCCTATAAGTAACTCAGTCTTCAATGTGGTTTACGGGTTGGGGTTTTTTTCCTTAACTTTGAGAATATAAGAAGTAATAGCCAATTTGAGCATTTTAAATCACCTCTTGAGAAAATTAGGATGCTCGGAAATTTGGTTGCTTGCTCCTGAAATAACTAAGCTCAAAGGCTTACAGTGTGAGTCCTTTTACAGGGGTGGCTGGCTCTGCACCACGGATGACCAAAGCACATCAGATTGCTATCACAGCTCCACGCTCAGTTCAGTCCTCCCTGCTGCAGGCATGAGAAACATTCAGGACAAGGGCAGTGGAGAAGACAGGAAACAGCAGTTACTACAGAGGCCTGAATTTAAATTGCCTGCGTGGTGAATCAGCTCCCTTCCGTAGCACAATCAAAATAAAAATAGGTATATAAATAATTTCCTATTTGGATGTGACTATAATCAGTCCCAACAACGATGTGCTAACTTTTCTCAGCCTGTTGTTGTTATCTAGCTTAAAACTAAACTATCACTCCCTTCAGTACTAAGGAAATTTTGAATGCAAGATTTTCTTCCAGTGTAGAATACCTTGTACTTGTAACTACGGCCTGAACTACTTCAAGTGTATGAAACAGTGCACTCTCATTTTCAAGAAGAGAGAAAAACAAGACAGCACAGAGAATAGCAGAAGAGAATCAGCTCAGGCTGTGCCCTGCCACATGTTTTTTTGATATGACCTAGACAGACTGCTAAGATGAAACGGGCTGAGCTGATCCGGTTTTCTGCTATTGCAGTCGCTGCTCCACATGCTCCCTGCTTTTCTTTTGAGCCAATTCAACTCAGTCAGCTGTGCATGGTGACTTTGCAGACGCTCTCAAATTAAAAAACCAGGGGTTTGTGTCTTGATAGTAACCGGTTTTCACACATGTTCTTATCTAAACCATACATAAAGGAAATATTTAAATGAGCATAACTAACTCAGAATTTGTGTGTGATGCACATATGTGCTCTCCCTGAATTAAGTCAGTTGCCGTCCTACTTTAGTTGGAAGAGTATCAAGTATCTTGATGCGGGACCAGAAGCACTATCAAAGAAGGAAATGGATGAAGATCCAGAATGCTACCACAACTAGAAAACTGCATCCAGAGCATGACAAAGGGCTTCCCTTAAGATCGATTTCTGAGTCAATTCTAGAAACTATTAATTTTAAAGAATATTAGGGGACCATAACACTGACTTCTACTGACCACTTTCCAAGACACAGTCTGAAATGCAAACTCTCATCTTCCTCTTTTGCATGGTACTGAAACTGCTAATAAATCTAACCACATAGCTCAATTTTCAACTGTGCATTCCATACTAAGATTTACCTCACCATAATGGAACTCTGATTTATTTCTTACTCACTGATTTAGGTGTCTGGGAAATGTCACTCTTTTGATATTCTATGTTTTTACAGTTTAAAATCCATTGAGATTAAAACCTTAAAAATCATCCTGATATATTTATTTTTCAAAACTTGATTCCTCTGCATAGTCCCATAAAACACTGGTAAACAATCCTGCTTCTTTCTGAACTGGATTTCTTCTACTCCTACACTGGTTTTGTTGGCTTACGGAGGCCACAGTACAGGTATTCATAGTGGAAATGTATTACTTAAATTCTTTATAAACTACCTTTGTGTCCAGCTTGCAGGGTGAAGCCCATGTTCAACTGCAGCATTTTCTGCTGGTAAACCAAATGCGTCCCATCCCATTGGATTAATCACCTGTCAGCAAAAAGGAAATATACAATCACACAGGCCTTCAAACAATGAACAGTGGTTTGCAGCCAAATAAATGGTGTTGAAAGAGATACATCCCTTTCCTACGTAAGTGCATATTATATAGAAAAATAATCTAGCAATTCAGCAAGTATTCAAAAAACCCATTTAATAGGCAAGGAAAGAAAGGTCAGTAATTAAGATGCTGTCTTCCAACACACATATATTCAACACGTGATAAAAATGATCCCATTTCTTACACCTACAAATGTGCTACAAACTCAGTAATTATGATTACAGTTACCCAAGTTTAACAATAGCAAAAAGTGATTAAGTAACATTTTACAGGTTTTAAGAAATTAAAATTTTTACCCCGTGAAAAATGTATTTATATAAACCACTTGTTCTTTGGTTGCATGTAAGCAAACAAGCACTAACCAAGCAAGGCCGGCAATACTAATCTCATGAGCTATCTCCATGTGAAAATCCCGTCCATTTCAGAAGCACAAGAGCTCCTTTTGACACCGTTTTGAACTGGTTTTATCCTTCTTTGCCACAAACTCCCAATCGTCTGTCTTCAACAGATTATTTCATTCAAAATATTTTATAGATATGTTTATAAAGGTGCCTTAAGCACCAACTTCATGTAAAAGCAACATGATTTAACAGATGCGACTCTGCAACATTCTCACTTTCAATATTGAGCTAAAACAAGACTCTGCTGGTGCAGCAACAAAACCAAAGGTATTAATCTGTGATCAACTGTGATTCAAGGCAGTGTCCATGCACAGCACATTTGTGATGTATACATCTAATTGAAATTGGATTGCTATTCTCCCTTACAAGTTTTCCAGGTTGCCTGGAGAAGCTTTGGCTGCCCCATCCCTCCCAGTGTTCAGGGCCAGGTTAGATGGGGCTTGGAGCAACCTGGTCTAGTAGAAGGCCTCCCTGTCCGTGGCATGGGGCTAGAACTGAATGAGCTTTAAGGTCCCTTCCACCCCAAACCATTCTGTGATTCTGTAATTCTATTATCTGACTTGTAGCAATCATGACAAAAGGTTTCCCCCAGCTGGCACAGAGGTGCAGGCCATCCCTCTGCATCTGAAAAAGGACAGCAACCAGCTCTCAGGAGCAGAAGACGCGAAAGAAGCTGACTTCAGTGGTACCTCAGTTTTCTCTTGCCAGCTACACATTTCCCCCACCATGGTCCCACCCAGACGGCAGCAGGATCTTCAGTCTCATCAACACTGTGCTGAACATCAATAGACTCAGGTAGCTGACACAGCAACAGTCCTATCATTGGAGATAACTTCTAACCAAATGTTATCAACAGTGAGTTCTGAACACCACCTGCTCTTAAAAAGTCTGAAATGTCAATATCCAAAGCTCCACAGGTCATTATCAGTGCATCTGTAGCACACATTCCACCTAAGCCTTCACTTTCATGGATTTTGAAAACACTAATTTCCTGACCAATTATAATATTAAAACGCCAAAAACCCACCCAGTCCTACAAATGATCTTTTCTTACCTGCATCCCTCTCATTTTCTGGAATCGAGCTATGGCATCGCTGATGGTGTAGACACGAACGTGGCCCATGTGAAGCTTTCCAGAAGGATATGGGAACATAGAAAGCACATAAAATTTTGGTCTTGATTTCTAGAAAGAAATTTTAGAACGTTGTAAGCATGAGTTTGCATTTCACTTGACTAAATACAAGCGCACGTTATAAACTATAGGGTACTGCGAAGAGAAACAAGGTTCCGCTGGAACCTCCATCAGATCAAGGTCTTTAGGGATGGAGATGGAGATGTCTTGCCAGACTTTGCTGCCATCTCACATACTCATATGGCACTTGAAAATTATGTTTTTAATCAATTTTTACTCAACAAAAGATTAATTAACAGAACTGCAGCTTAACAAAATCACCATTCCCTACTGTAGCATCTGTAATTGATTATCCATGTGCCCTTAGTCTGTTCCACCAACATAAGAAAACATGACAGACTATATTCTTTAAATATAGTTTAAATAAGTGCTTTACTTTGGATTTACACCAAACATGGAGCTTGCTCCTGCCCAGTTGCTTTTTGTCAGTTGAACTGCAATAACTTACTAACACAATCATGAACATCCACTGAAGTGGAATCATTCACCTCCCCTCCATATGCTCAGCTCCAGCGAATATTACAAGCACTACCTTGCATAGTGGAAAGGAAAAATTTCATTCAGTTAGGTATGAGTAAATTGACAGAAGTCACACAGAGAGCACATGTTATTTCTCTCACAAAAGTTATTCCTAATGCATCTTGATTACCATTGAATTTATCACCAGTACATGCTTGTAAAGTTCCAAGAAAATATAAGAAAAGTATTTTTCTTATATTAACAATGAGAAAGAAAAAGGAGGCTTTTAGTATTTTGAAAGAAGTCTACTTATATTTACCAAATGTTCCTTCTTTATTGCTTTTCTCCAATTCTAGCAAAATCAGAAATGTGAAAACTTCACTGCAGCACTACACACTATCTGCCTCTTAATATGTTATCAAATCTACTTCAACTGTAAGGATAAAACAAAAGTATAATTAAAAATACGATTCAAACTTATCAGACGTATCTGACGTTCATCTATTGTCAGATATTACAGGCAGAAGCCTAAATTAATGCTTTCCCTGCTACTCTTATGCATGCACACTATTTTCATCTCAGTTTTCCTCCTTTTCTGCCTTTGACACTTCGATACGTCAGGTTTTTGTTGGCGAGGGAGGGTACTTTAGGAAGAATAAAGAAAGCCGAAGGGAGGCACAAAAATGTTTTTATACCCATGTGAGTAAGCGTAATTGTGAAGGCAAGAAGCGTCAGAGACCTGGATTACCATGGTTTTCAAGATTTTTTTATTGCACGGGAAAGCTTTTTCTTTCCTGCAAGTCACTATTCTAAAACACTATAAACCACAAAATATCCTTAAAAATCATCTTCCCTTAATACGGATTTTAAGGAATCACAGCATGCATTGTAATACAGTTGACATAACCATGAGGAACAACATCTTGAGAAAACTGTTTACAGAAGTTACAAACATAGATGTTTCATTTAATACTTTAAATAATTAATTCCTAAATGTGGTACACTAAATGAAGAAAGAATTGATTACTTAAACACTTCCTAAATTTACAAGTTCCTACTTTGGTTATCATCATTATCATCATGATTTTCCACAAGTTTTTTCTAATTATTATTTTTCCACCAATTTCAACAACTGTTTTTAATAATCTACTATTACATGAAAGTATTTTCCCCTGAAACATAACATCACGTACACCTTAGGATTAGAAGCCAACTGTAGTAAGCTTCAACCAACTTCACTCTGAGAAAACAAAAACACCAAACACGTAATTCCCAAACGTCTCATAATGCTTACATCAGTTTCTGAAATTCTGCAGAACTGATCCTTTATTCGTGGGAGCCACCAATTTTCAACTCTTTTCCTCGTCTCCAACCCATAGGTTTTCTCCCATTTCCCCGTCTCACTGTAAATAGCTCTGACACAAGCAGGAACCAGTCTTCTCTGCCATTTAATGAATCCCATGAAGCCATTTAGTTGCCTCTTCAAACACGAGGAACAAGCACCAACTGTCTGACAAACCAACTGCATTCTTAAGGTTTTGATTTCTGAAAAAGACAAAAATATGTATTTCAGTCCACAATATATAACAGGAATTCAGTGGTAATTGCAATCACACAGAAATTTGGTAGCTATAAAACATTTTAGCTTGACTTAGATTACTTGGCTGTTTTTCACGGTATGTGCATTTTATCACCATGCGTTTGAATTATAAAAGCATTCATTTTTTTAGCCAAGAGAATTAACTGTGCCCACTGAATGGAACAAAACTGTTCTGTTAGATGTCTTCCCTAATAAGAGACTAATCTTATATTCAATCTCCCATAAGAGCAGGGTCAGTTAGTTGAAGGTGCTCAGCTGCCTGAACAGGAGAAGATGACTGACGGTGTTAATAAAAATTCAGAATCAAATAGGGAGAAGGGGAAGTTACATGAAATTATACTGAAAACCTACCGAATTTGTCATAATTGAAAAGAGAAAGGGAGGGATGACTGTAATTAGCAGATTTCAACTAGATATTCTCAACTGACTTTTGCTAAGGCTTCCTCTTTCAAATGAAACAAAACCGAAACCAGTTAAAAGAACTCCTCAAATGCTTTAAAGAGAGTCTTCTGAAATAAAACCACTCAATGTGAGAAAGATCAATTAGTCCACATGTTCAGGATTTGTCTCAGTAAGGTATTTGCTGGTTTTACTTCCAACAGTAGGAAATACAGCATTAAACAAATCCCAACCCCTACTCTGAGATTTCTCCCTCATCTTCACCTCCAATCCCTTAACACACGCGCACACACCCACACAGAACCAGAACACAAACCAAAACCAGAACACAAACCAAATTAAATAGGGTTTTTTTGTATCAGTGTTTTCTATCCTCTATGGTTAGGGTTTCTTTTCAATTTTTGGTCTGTACATTTGACTGCTGTACCAAGCCTCCTGTTTCAGGCAGCTCACAATTTTCCTTGCAGAGTTACATCAGTCAAATTTCTGTGTAGAGCAGCTCCATACAATAAATGGTATTATTTACATATTTCCCATATGATAGCGACATTATCAGTAGAAATAACTACTCTAGCACCTAAATTAGGTTCCCAGTTAGCTAATTAGAGTTATACTTCCTTAAAATCCTCCACATATGCACACAGAAGCCCTCATTCCCTCTCACTACACACCTACAGAATTGCACATTTCCTCTCCTTAGGTACCAAACAGGCACTTTCAAACATTTCTTTTCCCACTTCTATGTCATTCTGGTGCTTTTATTTTTTTGTTGCTAATCTCTAAAACCTCTCTTATTTGTAACAACAACAAATCCAGGACTGAACTCAGGATTCCCAGTGCAGAGGCTTGAGTTATTGAAGAGACACCTAATTTCTCCCCACCTCCATAATCTTATTCACTCCGCTTAAAATCAGCAAGATGAGCACTGTTTTGCTTATGTTTATTAATTATTTCCTTATTAGTTATGACTTACTTCTATTACCTAAATTTATTTTACAACAGAAAGGAGTACTACCTTGCGGCAGACCACTGTCAGCATCGCTGATTTGCAAAATACCTATTGTAAGATACAACAGTTACATGAATCCTTTGATGAAGGCAGACAGAAAAGACACAAGCAAGACCCCTGTGCACAGCTCAGGAGAAACCCACCTGCCAAGGCACATTTGGGTGACCTCAGGCCCTACACGACATGTGAGCAGGGGTCAGAGCAGTGGATGTAAGCTGGAAAGGGGACACAGCCTGGGTCACAGTACCTGAGCAAAGACCACTTAACCGCATCTTCCAGGATGAGAAAGAGATCTCCTTCCTGCTCCTGGACACAAGATGTAACAACCAACAAGTCACAGGTTGGGCCAAGTAAGGACATACAGAGGATATCCAAATACAAAAGATGTGGCACCAGGTGGTTTTATCTTAACAGGGTTGTGAGCATGGGACTAAGACAAGAGTCCACCTTCCCACGACAGTGGAAGGCATCCTGCCAGTGCTGTGGGGGTCTTCAAAGCACCAGGTTACAAGCTGAAACTAAGAGCAAGTACTGACAGGTTAAGGGGGAATGGCTTTGAACTGACAAAGGGGTGACTGAGGTGAGCTCTTAGGCAGAACCTCTTCCCTGTGACAGTGCTGAGGCGCTGGCACAGGGTGCCCAGAGAAGCTGTGGCTGCCCCATCCCTGGCAGCATTCAAGGTCGGGTTGAACTGAGATTGGAACAACCTGGCCTAGTGGAAGGTGTTCCTGCCCGTGGCAGGGATTGGAACTGTATGAGCTTTAAGGTCCCTTCAAACACAAACGAGATTATACAAACTCAGCAGGAGTACAAAGAAGGGAGAAAAGAGCTGAACTGACAGAGGAAGAAAAGGCGAGCCCGTGCTTTGGCAACATACAATAAGCGCATAGGAGAGGAGGCCTTTACTGTATTAAGATACTGAAAATTGCCTGGAAAGGGCCACCACATTCCCTTCACTCTGCGACAGACAGCCGAGCTCCTTTCGTTTCTCTACGGCTCCAGTTCGGCCTACAAACCAAACCACCCATCTCCTTGCGTTCCTCCCCTCCCTCCTGCAGCTCGTTAACAAAGGCCCTATGGGACTGGGAGCCGGCGGGGGGAAGAGCAGTCCGGGCGAGAAACTCGAGGGGCACGCTGCGGGGCACAGGGCCGCTGGCGGAGCCGGCAGCAGCACGGCAGAGGAGCACCGGAGGCTGACGGGCGGCAGCACGGCAGGGGGGCAACGGAACCGCTGACTGGCGGACGGGTTACCTGCGCGCTGCAGCCGCTCCCTCAGCGGACACCCCGCGCCCTGGGCGCCGCCATCTTGATCCCGCTGGACGGGGCGGGCACTCGCGGCAGCCTATGAGGCGCCTCCGCACCGCCAGTCGCGCATGCGCCGTGTCAGGCCCGGCGCGGCGCGGCTTGAGCGGGTGGGCGGAGCTGAGCGCATCCTGGAGCTCCGCCCCCACCCTCCTTTGAGAGACATCGCTCCGCCCTCCCCGTGCCACCCCCTCCTTTTATAGACATCACTTCGCCGTTCCACCCCCCTCCTTTTATAGGCATCGCCCC
>JAOEHY010006391.1:0-17018 GCA_025447955.1 Psilopsiagon aurifrons | reverse complement strand
CAGCAGACTAGCTCAAATTGAAAATCCCGAGTTCAAGATAAAGCCAATTGGGACAAAAGTGAGAGACACATGGATAAAAAGAACATGGCATTATTAATGCTTATCACTCTCTAGGTCCATACAGTTCAATGGCACTGTCAGAAGGATGCATTGATAAAGGATTCCCTGGTAGCTTGACACAAGTATGTGGTGGTTCCAGTAAGCCTCCTGCTGAACAAAGAGTACTAGGGAACTTCTGAAGCCTGAACAGATGACTGACAGTGCTGAGCCCAAGAGGGAAGGACTTTATTCAGGCTTTTGACACTTTTTCAACTAACAGCACTAATACTCAAGGCGCCACTAAGCAATTGCCTTGTTAAGTAAGAGCAAAGTCCTAATCGTTTGTAAAGTTTATGATGTTTTCTTCCCAGGTCTTGGGATGCCCAGAAACCTGTGTTCAGGTTCACTGAAACTGGAGCAAAGAAAGCTCTTTTTTGGGCTGGATTCAATATGTCTGGGATCTGGAGATTCTCCATCCCTGTCCCCATGCCCACTGCTCTCCCCAAAAATGTGGTGGGGTTCAGAATCAAAGAAAAACCAGCTACTAGCTACATATTTTGCAATCATTGTTTTTCTTCTTGCACTGAATCAATCAAAACTCTGTGACACTTGGAGTCCAGAGCGCGATGCAGCAGACCAGGCCTCTCTCTGGCTTTGCCAAGTCTTACCTAAATGAGGCTACATGCCCCTTTTCTCTAGCAGAGTCCCCGCTGAGCTTGTGCCTGCCTTCCCCTACAGCTGGAGTCTCCCTGCAGAAATCAATCTTGCAGCACTGAGAAGTGCTGATCCAGTGTGATCTGGGAGATGAAAAGATAACTTGACATGAAAAATTCCTGATTGCCTCAGGCGAGCTGAAGGAGGATAGGACTGCTCCTTCCGCAGGAGGCTTGGACATCCTAGCAATAGACAGAAGGAAAGAAAGGGAGGATAATTAAAATAGTTCTTCTGCAGATTCATTGAATCATGACAATTCAGAACTAGAGACACTGTAGGAGGGACAAGAAGATTTACTGGATCAATGAGCTGCTTATAAAGGAGGAACAAATTAAGAATATTTAGCATGAAAATTAACTCTGGGAGCTAAGCTTAATACTGACCCAGATACAGCTTGAAAGATACTCCCTGAGTAAAAGAAAATAATTATTGGCAGTATGAGACTCTTTAATTTTAGTCATATAGATTTAGTTAAGAAGTAATATACTTGGAGAGCAAGCGGCGGTGGCAGAATCAGGACCTAATCAGATATAATGCCTTAAACAGGAAAAGAATTGTAGGTCACACAGTATTTCCCCAGACAGACAGAAAAACAGCATGGCCAGATGAACAGAAGCCCTATGGAGGCAACAAGCACCACAAGCCAGCCTGATGTACTCGCTTGGGCTTAGAGCTACAGCGATGTGATCAGGCAACTTTTGGGTTGTGTTTGTCAGCCCAATAGCATCAAAAGAGTGATTGAAGACCCGAAAAAGCCCTGTCATGGAGTCATACCCTTTTCTTCTTCTGCATGAAGTATGGTGGAGTCTGTCTCTGACTAATATGCTCTTGGACCACAAGTCGTTGCAGAGCAATCACAAATGTTGCAGTGAGGTATATGGCACACTAGAAATCAACCTTAAGAGTGAGTTACTGATTTTTCCCTATATAACCTCTCACGCTACCACAGCTGCATGATTTCCGTACTTGATGTATGATGTATACTTGATGTGCTTGAGAAAAGAAAGCCCATCCACAACCCAGGAATGGCAAACACATAAAGAAAGCCTGGAGAGTGTCTTTGGGAGGTTGTTAGGGCCCTGCATGTTCCCCAACTGCCATAACTGGTGTTATGTCCTTGACAATACCCTGTCTTGTCACCGCATCACAAGCTTGGATGTTATCCTGTCTTTTACAGTGAAATAAACCCACTTGTGTGCTAATTGAATGGTGGTTCTCATCATCAGTTTGCACCACATTTATGGACAAATTATCTCAGTAAAATGCTCATCCCCAGGAGCCATGGCGAATACAGCCTTTGAAGCTGATAGAAGATGATCATTTCAGATTAGTGGTGAATTTAAAAGCACAGATAGGAATCATGCTTTAAGCAAATTTATTTCATTACAACCAATTGTGTCAACTGTTTCCAGAACTTTGAACAAACTAAATGCTCTCTTTATCATTGCTGTCTTCAAATGTACTGGGTGAGCTGTCTGGCACACAAACATTGTCCACTGCTTGCTTTTACATACTTAAGATTTCCACTGTCTGTCAAAAAATGCAAGTAATCACTGCCTCAGACTAGTGGTCAAAGGATCAAATGTTTTAAGCCTTCAAGCACATAACTTTTGCGTGGCCGGCAAATTCTCAATAAGGCTGCCTTGTCTTTCTGTCATAGCAGATCTGGCAGCTTCAGCTGGCTCAGATGCCAGTCACCGGGTTCACTGTGGGCTGCAACACCTCCCACTGCCCTAAGAAAAGGTAAATGTTCACAGTTTGCTGAGTGTGTTCTGAAATCTCTGCTACCACCAGCTTTGTTAGCTGTTTCAAAGACAGCTTAGGTAAAACTACATGGTTCTGCAGTGGTGAAATGCCCTCTGTCATTTCCTATTAAAAAATGCATGACCCCCTTTCCTCATTACACGGAGCTTTAGCATATACTAGATGTTACTTCCACCCTAATAACACCCAAAGGGTTGAACATATTAATAGGTACATATACATATTTCCTGTAGCTCTGAATTTTCTTGTAATCTTTCCTCTTTTAAGTAAGTCTCTGGTAATTCAGCTGTGAAATTAAAGAAACAGGGGATTCTGTAGTGAGCTTTACTTTCTTCTTCCTCTTGTGAAGAAATCTTAATAATGATAAGTTTATGGCTGCCTATATTAAGTAGGGAATGCAAAATACTATAGTTTAAGAGCCAAGCTTCTGCAGTTGGTGCCTGGAAAAGTCAATTTTTTCTCTTGAATTAATCCAGAGAAGTGCCTGCAACATATTAGTGAAATGCCTGACACTCTTCTTAGTAAATAGGAAAAACCTGCTAGTGCTGCCTCTATTTGTGATATCTGTGTTTTCCTTGATTTTGGTACTAAACCATCATCAAACTCCTAACAAATGCTCCTAGAAACATCCCACTTAATTTAAAGCACCTAAATTAGGAACCTACACTGAATCTCGGAGAGCTACTCACCTTAGATCCTCTGTGTGGTAGTCTGGGTGGAAAGCTAAGCACCACTACCAAGCAATTCAGCCCCTCCAAGGTCTGGAAAAAAACTCCACTAAGGCTGGAATTGTCCTACCCTGTCTCGGTTTCTAATGGAAGTGCCTCATCAGCTACGAAGCAAAATGGGGGAAAAAAAAACGTTTGACCATTTGCATTTACATGACTTTTAAATATTGGCTCCCCATCATTTAACAGGCTTCACTGACGCTATTATACCTTGACTGGTTTTGATGTTCAACAGTACATTGCATATTCATAGTCTGCAAAACTCAAATCCCTTTCTAGACTACAGAGCAGCTAAAGCAGCACAGGTTTGCAGCTAGAAAACTAGGCAGTGTCCAAACACAGATTTTAGGGATTATATCAGCTGTTAACTTGCTCCTGGATGTGTAAGCATTGGAAGTTTTATGCAAAGGTTGTTGTGAGTCAGGGTTAAGTGGGACTGGTGTGCTTGTGCATCTTCAGCCAGGCTCTTTTTATCTTTCCAGTACATTAATGCAGCTGCCACTGGCTTCATACATCTAAGCAACTCATCTAACCTCTTAATAACACAGGCATCCAATGCAATTCATACTGCTTCAAAATAGGCATCTAAGATGACTCAGGTTAGTTATTCATCCAAACTGCCTTCTACTTGTCACTGGCTCTAAAGCATAGCTCCCTCAAACTCAAGTATTTAGTTATTTAATACAAAAAGTTGAGTGAGATAAACCCCGCTTTCTGGTTTTGGGTGTCTGTTATTCCAGCTGTAAAATGAAGCTACTATTACTCATTTGTATAGCATCTCAGAAACAGGGATGAAGTTGTGCCCTGCTATTATACATCTGACTTACTACCTAGCTCTGGTGCATTGCTACTATTCCTGATTGGGCTCACATAATACAGACAGTACTTGATTTCGTTTGTGTTGGTTATGCAGTGTCTTCTACTTGCTGAAGGGGAAAATTTTGTTCAGTATTAATTAATCACTGAGAAGACAGCAAGGAATGTGTGTGACAACAATTAATCCAGAAAATATTGAAGGTTAAAAGAAGATGCATGTTTAGCTCACTAGTTAAGCCATCAATATATAACAAAATGGAAGTGTAGGACTATCTCACTTGTGGAGACTACAATAGTTTTGGTCTCATCTACTTATACTCTGTATAGCAATGCATTTTGAAACTAATGAAGTGCTATGTCTTTATGAGACTTTTCATGCGCAATAAGGCTAATTAGAAAAAGGGGTATTAAAATAATGACTCTATCTTCATGTCAGTTAACTATGAAGGAGAATTGGAAAACTTTAGGGCATTCCTTTGTTCACCAAAGTTTCTCACTTTTTTACCTTAATATCTAGTAAATCTCAGAGTGGTGCTGCTTAATACTTTGGATTTAGATGAGATTTTTTAAAATATTGAGAAATCTTTGTATTTTTTCCATTAGACCTTCAAGGAAATTGTTCCTACCACTCAGCACTTTATTTCCTTGGTCAGATAAGAATAGAGACTAAAAACCATTTTTTACATTGGTTCTGTCAAATACAAAACCACTTCTGGGGTTAGAGTGTATAGATAATTTATTCAAATAAGTCTGAATATACTGTATCCTACCAAAGCACTGGACAAACTGTTTTGGCCTGTGATACATAAGAGGTAAGACTGGGTTGTTGGACATAGAGCTAGTTTTTAGTTATTAACAGAATTTTCTGCTCTTGCTCCCTTATTTTTCTCTAGGGAAAATGCAAGGTAGTTTCTCTGAAGTCTTTATTTACTATACAGTCCATAGAGCTGACCCTGGGACTCACTGCCTATAAACTAATTTTATACCAACAGATGATATTATAGCCTTTTATTGGGAGAGAAGTTTTTTGGTCTCTACTTTTCTATGAAGCACAAATGTCCATCAATATCTCAGTTAATTAAATAAATGAGAACTGAGTCTGGCCATGAACTTTGGCTGTTCTTGTTGAGATGTGACACAGATCTTACTTGTTCAATTAAGAGAAAGAGATAAGAAAGCAGCATCTTCACTGAAATCGTTAAAAAGACAAACCTGAAAAGAAAGCTATCATTACATTGGTGTGCAAACTGCAAGCAAAGGCAAATCATCTTTAAATACTCAGTAGAGACAAAATAATAGAACTATAGGCAACATTTTAACTGTTCAGGTTGTACCAGAAAAGACTGACTGTGGTTTGAAGAATATTAACTAAGTTTCACGAAAGTTTTAAAGAATCTTGCTTGTTTCTATTTTTTCTCTTCTATAAAAATAAATACAGCTGCCCTGAGGATATGGAAAAAATGGAATAAAGCAAGAAAACAAAAAGAAAATAGGAAAAGGGAAGCTATGATTATTAGAGTCTTGGAAAAAGTGATCTGTGCACAGCTAGTCTGGATAGCTGATAGCAGGATGTGTGATTTGTGGCTATTCACATTTCCACAGGAGGCAAGTAAAAGATATGATTGATAGTGAAGAGAGGCATGTGGGATGTGTCATACAATTTTAAGGCAAATTTTATAGTGAAAAGAAGAAAGTGGTTTACTAGTCAAGTAATTAATCTGTGCAAGTCATTGTCACAAAGTATAATGGAACTGTGTCTAAAAGAAGATTTTAAAATAGCTCAGATGTTTCTGTGAATATGAAAAATTTCATCCTTTCATCAGCCAGATTGTATAATAAAAAAACCCCTCTTTCCACTGATGCTATCCATGCTGGGCACATCAGGCTAGTTTAGAGTATTCTAACTTAATATGGTAGCTCCTATGTACGTTTTTGCTATCTGGCTCATTCAAATCTGAACCTTGGTGCCAGGGAAGGTTATGGAACAGATCACCACGCACGCCATCTCACAGCACATTAAAGACAACCAGGTGATCAGGCCCAGTCAGCATGGGTTTATGAAAGGCAGATCATGCTTGACTAACCCAGTCTCCTTTTCTAAAATGATCCATTTGGTGGATGAGCAAGAGGCAGTTAATGTTGCCTACCTACCATTTCCCACACCACTGTCCTTGAGAAACTGGCAGCTCATGGCTCTGATGCGCATACTCCTTACTGGGTAAAAAATATGGCTGCATGGCAGAGCCCAAAGAGAATAGACTTAATATTTGGATGAATAGACTTAAACCCATGTGACAGCTGGTTACAAGTTGTGTTCTCCAGTATTGGGCCTGTTCTGTTTAATATCTTTATCAATGATATGGATAAAGGGATTGAATTTGAAGTAGGTTTACAGATGGCACAAAGTTGGGCATGCAACATATAACATATGTCTTCTTCCTGCTCTATATCCTTTTTGTTCTCCAGTCTTTCCTCCTTTCATCAACTATCTTATTTATGAATTATGGAAAATTAAATGTTTTGCCTAAGGTCTTGAGGCTCTGTGTCAGAGAAGCACATGGAAAGTTACCCTTCAGAACCTATAATATGTCCCCAGTGCTAAGGTTGAGAAGGATTCCTGAGGTGTCTCTGGAATCCTAACATCTCCAATTGACAGTAAAGCAAGACTTCTCCATTTTCTCAAAGGACACCATGCCTCAGTATACTTAGGGCACTTTGTGCCATTCCTCCCTGCTTTAGGTGAGAATGGCAAGTAATTTTCCTGTTATTTTAAATGATTAAAAAAGTTCCCTTTACCTTACAGAAAATTCAAACCACACCTTTTTTCCCTTTTGGTCCACACAGCTGAAGCTTATATGCATGAAACTGTTTTCTCTATATGCTATTTTTTGCCCATATTATGGCTGATAATATTGGACACAGTCTTTCAAATCTACAAAAATAAAATAAAATCACAGCTTCAAACTGCACATGACAAATCTGTATTGAAATAATCAAAGCTTTTTCAAATCTATAAGCAAACTGGTCCTACAATGGAAAGTTTTGAATAAGCTTAATAAAAGCTGATGCCTGCCTGCTCTGCCTTGGATAAGTACATAGTGAAGTTGCATTGAGAAAAACAGCATGTTAATAACCGTGAAGTTCTGTGTAGCTTTTGAAAGAACAAATCTCCATCTCTTAGTGTGAAACCCACTGTTAGGGAAAATTCCAGTAACTTTCCCCCTAAAAGAGAGAAATGTAAGAGTATGTGGATAAAGGGAGCAATGATGGGGCTATAAAATTAGGGGAAAAACAAAGAGGGGAAAACAAGCAACCTCTGGGCTTACTCAAGTTTCAAAATGCCAAAAAAAAGAGCATAAATTCATCTGTTTGGTTTATAAAATAAGATTATGCACATGAAATTATCAAAATTACAGGTGAATAGGTAGTTATTTACAGGAAAGTTTGTCTTAAGCTGCATTAGAGCAGGACTGGTTTCTCTATTCATTATTTTCTAGTGTTTCTTCCTAATGCCATTAATAACAGCAGTTGCTCAATTGTTCTTTTCCTTTTTGACCAGAAAGGACTCGAATATAGAACATTGCTTCATTCTTCTATTAAACTTTCTAAACTTCTCTTATTTCACTTTGCTAATTGCATTTTTTTCCTTCTTGTCACTATCAGCTATTAAATCACTCAGTATTTTTGAGGGTATTTTTAACTAGCCTTTTGGAAGAACAAGACTAAACATTACAGTTGGCATAACATATAAAGACATGTCATGCTCCCTGCTTTACTTGTAACTATCAAGTGCCAATCAAGGAGCCAATACGTCTGTATTCAGTAGAACAAATTTTTGTTCTGTGTGAGTACCGCCTTTTTATGATAAAAAATTAAAAGGCTTTGATATAATTTCTCTTCAGAGGTATGTATGAAGGATCTTCTGTGTGTCTCCCAAACTGAAGTTTCCTATCGGTCATTTTCTTGCAGAGTAATTTGGTTTAGTGTCTTTGAAACACGTCTCCTCTGAGTTTATATTTAGTTAGAAAACAGATCTACCAGCATTCAGCATAATTTAATATTGAATTTCTAAGAACTCCAAACAAGGAACACTGGTTTTAATAGAAAGAAGCAGGTTTTTCTCTTCTTATGACAATTCTATCCTTCTTAAATAGAAACTCCCACCTAATTTTAACTTTTCATTCAAAAAGTAGGTTTCTTTGGGACACTTCTATCCAATTTCAGCAGTAAAAATTCCCAGTTTGCCTGCCACATTCTGCATTTATCTTTGCACAGTTAAGTTTTTTTTTCTTCCCTTTCATCCTTTGTACCTTGTTCAATACGCTTGTAATACCTAAGTTTAAGGTGGAACCACATTTTCCTTGTTCTAGCTTGGTTGTTGATTCAGTGTGCTACACCTGGCACTCAAGATAGCTGGACCCAGTTCTATAGCTGAGATCTCTCCAGTTCTGAATGGAGATGGATTGGATTATGTGGCTTGCTTCTGATTATACTGATTAGGCTGGAATTTGTTTTGGGTTTTTTTCTAACAAAACCTGTCATTTTTTCTGTCATGGGCACTTGTGAGCAACAAAAACTACTAAGTCTTTTTCTATAGACCTGCAGCACAACTATTTCTTCATTTTCCTGTATTAGGACAACTGGTTTTGCCTGAGAGCAGTGTCTATATCCCAGTCATGTAAAATTCAGCATATCTTTTTCAGTTCTCACTCCAGTTTCACAGTATCATTTGAATTCCTGCCCTCCAGCTCTTCAAACCTTCTCTATTCAATGCCACCTGCAAAACTGCAGAGCTTACAACAATTCATTAAAGACAATACTGAATAGAAAAAGAATCAATACAGGTCCTATTACCTTGCCATTTTCTAAACAGGTTTCCATCTACTGTGCATTAAATTGCTGTCTTCCATATTTTCTTCTATTTTCATGAATTACTGTGGAAGATTATCAAGGTCCTTATTCTTGACGTTGAGGCGTGGGATGTAGGGCATTTTCCACATGTCCTCGTACTCTGCAATCAAGAAAATTAGGTTTTATTTGGTATTATTTACCCTTTTCCCGTTTATGATTGTGAATATTTGATGACTGTCTTTCAGGTGAACATGATTATCTCATTCTTCCTTCCAGGAATTTATTTCCTCCAAGCAGCAGCAATTTGCAAGTAGTGCCACAATTAATCACAGTTTTCTCATTAACTCTGCTTCCTCCTGCAATCACCTTTGATCTAAATACTTCACTACAACTACATTTTTCTGCTTTTCCATCATGCAGAGCAAAATGTAGGAGGACCAAGGGAATGCATGATGTAGTATCACTGGATGCTACGCCGGATATATCTACAGAGAGGTTCTCCTAGGCTCCAAGGAGAAAGGAAGAGAGTTCATTTATGTTAGGATTTATTTGGAGCCACAAAAAAGCCTTGCGACTTACAGAACCATCCCTGAGATTGTCCAGGCACTCAGACTTGGGAGCACTTGACTCCTGCTCAGGCTTCCCCATGGAAACAGCATTGGACGAAGCTGAGAGGTGATTCTTCCAACCCTCAGACTGGGTTCCTCCTCTCTAGCATAGTCCCCAGAGAGGAGGAAAACTGACCAGCACTACAGCCTAAGCAGACCTTTGTTTGAACTCCTTCTCCTTAAACAAAGGCTTTTGAGGAGTAAATTAGAGAACTAAGATGTTCAAGTGGCCTAATATATAGATATTTTTTCATAGCACAGGAGTGTTTTAAACTGCAAATTGATACTGAAGTGATGCATATTCAACCTTTCAGCCCACAGGAAAAGCTCATAATGCCAATATCATAGTTATTTCTAATTTCCCATTTGCTAACCTGTTTTCCTTTACTACTGCTGTTAGCCACATAAGAGTTTCCTCAGGCTCTTGCCACTTGATTACAGCATTTCACCAGATGTCCCAGCTTTATTCTATCCTTTGCATTCTTCCCTTTTCTGCACAGCTCCACATTGATTAGTCTTGTGTAAATATCTAAGTCCAAAGTCAATGCACATAGGCACCAAGACATATTCCCACTGAAACAAGCATGAGGTTACACTGCCTTTTCAGAATCTCATTATTTTGGCTTGTGACTAATTATGGAATCCTAGAATAGTTTGGGCTAGAAAGGCACTTTAAAGGTCATCTAATTTCAAACCTCCCCTGCTATGGGCAGTGGCACCTCCCGCTTGCCCTATTTACTGCCCTTAGCATTCAAGTAATCTTCTTCCAGCTTGCTCCATAATTTCCTATGAACATCCTAAATAACACATATACCTTTACTTTCCTTTTCATGAAAATAAAGTACTTTTCTGGATGCTCCCTGCTTCAAATCAGTTTGGAAACGGTGGTAACAGAGACACTCTTTAGCTCTCTATGTGTGCTCCTGAACATAGCACTTGCGGAAGAGCTCAGAACTGCAACCATAGTTCTCTGCCCTTCCCAACACTGGAGATCTAAGTCAACATGGCTAAATATTACCTATTAAAAATATGTAAATCATGATTATTTTCTCTAAAGCTGTGAATATAAACACCTTTGTCCAGCATTTGTACATGAAGGGAAACAACATCCATATGAAACAAAGGCCAGCCTCTTCCCCTTCATAAATTTTAGTCCTTACCCCAGACTTTAGGACAATTAAGTATAGCCTAAATACAGAGCTTTGAAGGCATTTTTTTACCTTGAGAGCAGTGTTTAACAGCAAGCACTCATGCCAGCCTCACCTATAATATGGCTTGCTGCCTGGAGATGCTGCCCACGTGTGCAGCCTGAAGAGTAGAGCCCCACAGAGACAAAGGCATATGACAAACCTTCACATAACTTCAGAGCTGTTTAAAGAGGAGAACCTGATCTATTGACTTGTTCTGAAAATAGCACCCAGTGGGAGGTGACTGACTGGCTAATACCTGTGGTGTTTCCATCACCAATTGGGATGAAGTCTGTTGCCAGGAATCCTAGGGCAGTTTCCTTGACAACCAGAAGAAACGCACAACTGTGATGCACATGACTTTTCAGGTGTTTTTTTAACTCCTTTGAAACAATGAACTGCCATACCAGAACCTAGCCTCAGATAAAAAAACCCTAGCTATACATCCAAATGGTGAATAGATTTTATGTTCAAGGGCAAATTTGAGCTGAGCCTGAAATCTCACATGACACAAACCCTCAAAATAGTGAGCAGTTTGGAAGTATTTCAGTATTCAAGATTACAGAAGGTTCGCAAGATTAGTTATTTCTTTATTATCTAAAATTTGGATGAGAAATTTAAAGAAACAGAAGATATTTCCTTGAGAAAGAGATAAATCCAACATGGAATTAATTTGGATGTCCCTATTAAGCCCAAAACCCTCAGATATTAAAGGTGATTTCATATAGTATACTGTTCATCAGAAACACCATGGGCATTTACAGAAATCAACATATTTTGAAATTATTTTAACAATTAAGTATGAAATCTAAGCCAAAGCATACAGTGCACAGTTACTCATTATTTCTATGAAGAGTTGGCTATGAATTTTTGATGGACAGCAAATTAAAAAAAAAATTAACAGTTTCATAGAATCATAGAATGGTTTGGGTTGGAAAGGGTCATAAGATCATCTAGTTCCAACCCCCTGCATGGGCAGGAATGTTTCACATTAGACCATGTTGCCCAAGGCTCTGTGCAACCTGGCCTTGAGCACTACCAGGGATGAAGCAGTGGAAAATCTGTTCCAGGACCTCATCACCCTCACTATAAAGAACTTCTTCCTTATATCTGAGCTAAACTTCCCCTGTTTAAGTTTAGACCTGCTACTCTTTGTCCTGTCTCTACAGACCCTGAAGAAGAGTCCCTTGTAGCACCCTTATAAGCCCCTTTCAGATACTGGAAGGCTGATATGAAGTCTCCATACAGCCATGAATTCAAGTTATACTGAGAGGCAGTTTCAGCCCAATATGATTTAACAAAGAGTCAAAGAGTTCTATTGCAAAATACTGAAATCACAGAAACAGAAATGTTGAAGCTGGAAGGGACCACCAGAGGTCATGCAATACAACCTTCATGCTCAAGTGGGGTCACCTACAGCAAAGGCTCAGGATTGTGTCCAGATGGCTCTTGAATATCTCTAGAGAAGACTCCACAACCTCCCTGGGAAACCTGCTCCAGTGCTCAGTCACCCTCACAGAAAACACGTTCTTCCTCTCATTTAGGTGGAACTTCCTGTGTTTTAGTTTATATATATTTCCTCTTGTCCTACTACCTGGCATCATGAAGAAAAGTCTGGCCAATCCTTTTACACACTCCCTTAAAATGCTCATATACACTGACCAGCTGCCTCCTGAACAGGCCCAGCTCCCTCAGATTTTTCACATATGAGAGATGCTCCAGATCCTAAATTGTTCTAGCTGCACTTTGCTGGACTTGCTCCAGAAGCTCCATGTCTCTCTTGTCCTGGGAAGCCCAGAACTGGAAGCATTTCTTCAGGTGAGGCCTCACCAGGGCTGCGCAGAGAGAGAGGATCACCTCCCTTGGCATGCTGGCAATGCTCTTCCTACTGCAGGCCAGGAGAGCATTGGCCTTCTTGGCTGCAAGGGCACACTGCTGCTGGCACATGGACAACTTATTACTCTCCAGGTGAAGGACCCTGCACTTGCCTTTGTTGAATTTCAAAAGGTTCTGCCCTGCGCATCTCCCCATTCTCTCCATCCTTCTGAATGACAGCACAGCACTCTGGAGTATCAGGCACTTCTCCCAGCTCTGTATCACCAGCAGATGTGCTGAGGATGGACTCTATCCCTTCTTTATCCACATTATTGATGAATACGTTGAACAATACTGGACCCAGTATTGACCCTTAGGGGACACCGCTGACCACAACTTTGTCAGCTCTGCCATTCAGCCAGTTCTCAATACACCTCAATGTCTACTCATCCAGCCCACACTCCCTGAGCTTGCTTGTGAGGATGCCATGGGCGACAGTGTTGAAAGCCTTGATGAAGTTCAGGTAGGCAACATCCACTGCTGTCTCCTCATCAGTGCAGCCCATTTTCTCATCATGCATCATAGAAAGAAATCAGGTTGGTTAAGCATGATTTCTCTTTGCTGAATCCATGTTGAATAATTTTAAAAGGAAATATTCTTTTAGGTTCCAAAATCAGCAGTTTAATAAAGAGCCAGAAAACATCCATTCTCCTGCTTTGTGGTTGGGTGGAATAAGCTCATGCAAGGAAGGTAAGGAGAAGTTGGAATGTATACAGTAGATAAAATAAGCAAAGTAGAGGGAGTGAATAAAGGGTCTTACCAAAAGTGACAATCCAGTTGACAAATGCAAATGTTTTTTAACTCTATCTGTTGACATCTGGAGGCTGAATCTACTCACTTCCTCATTAGTATTGGTGGATAACAAAAATGGGAGGATCACCAAGGACCAAAGTTAAGTCTTATTGAGTTAAAAAAGGGGTGACATCTGAGGTCGAGAATCCCAGATAAAATTTGGAAGTGTCCAGATCATAAAAAATTTCAGAAAATCTCCCCAATTCTTCCTTGTGGCTGAGAGAGTGAGTTGCTGGGAGAGGAAGACATAATAAAGTGTTACTGTAGCAAAAATAACTGTAGAATACAAAAACTGTTGCATAAGGAAATAAATCAGCCCAGTCTATCATCAGTGGGAGTTAGGCAAAAAAATATCTGAAACCGAGTGAGACTGGAAGCAAATCAGTTAAGATAGAACAATATGCACTATGAAAATAATCAGAGAAATCTGGATTGACCTGGACATTTTAAATGAGGACGCTGCATGCATCTGAATGAGTCATTAGAAGAGATATAGGTACTTCCCTAGAACAGATTACATTCATAATAAATAGACTTGAGTACAGAATTTTAAAACCATATTAGTGGTAAAGGTTGATGCCTGGGGCCACATTAGCTCAGCATCAAGCTCTGATCTGTCATAGATCAACGAAATGTAGCAAGCCTGAATTGCTGATTTCATTTAGTATTCATTTACTTCCAGAGCAGAACACAAATAGTAAGGAAGAAAATGTGAAACGATCTATAAGAACAAGATCATGTTCTATGGGGAACTTAGCATGCATGCATGTATTTAACTTGTGAATATTTAGCGAACTAAGTATTGAACGAGCCCAAACAGTTCTAAAGCTAAATGTGTCTCAGCGCCCCAAAGGTCTTGTACCACTAAAGCTGAAAGAAACTTTGCCTTCCTCCCCAGCAGATACTGAACACAGCCATGCTGGGTGCATAAGCAAGAACGAACCTTGGCAGAGTAGTAGTAAAACCCTCCAACAAGGATATGGTGATTGTAGCATCTGATTTAGAATCCTAGAGTATCTCAAGTTGAACATGAAGCTGCGAGTGTGATCAGATGCTGGCAGTGAGACAAAACAGCAGCTTAGAGAAGTATTAACACTTTTCCAAAAGTTTTGAAATCTGTTCCAAGAAAGTATTTAAAGTTGTAGCGCAGTCTCACAACAGTCGTCCTGGGACACTTCTACCTGAGGCAGCTCATGCAGTAGTATTAATCTTTGAAGACAGAATTATACTGGACCCTTCCTACTGGTCTATTGATAGTCTTGACATTGTGTTTGCAGACAAAATATGATCTGTTTATCCTGACTCTTTGCCATGTATGACCCTGCAACGCCTGAATATTCCTACTATCCATATGTGTTTTTAAAGCTTCTTCTTTTTTTTTCTCCAAAATGTCCCATGCTGTCTAGTCATACAATAACTGACCAACAAAATGTCACCAATCATTGAAATATTCTGTGAAGTTTAGTTTTGTTTTCAAACTCTTTCTAGTCCTCTTCTTATTGTGTGGCAATAAACAGATTTAGATTAGAGTTGCATAGCTGGTAGAATGTGTTTATACTTAGCAACTGTCTATAGAAATAGAGATTAACATCAAGGCTTTACTAGCTCTTTTGTCAGGATGCTGGCCTTTTGAAGCTACAGTATCCACAGCAAAACCGTATTTACCTACAGAATTAGCATTGCCATTTCATATAAGAATATACTAACACTTGGAATAGGAGTAAGATACTAGTTTTCTTTCATAAAAAATTCTGCAGTAATCTTCTGTGTCAAAACAATTTGAGAGGGAAATCCTACATTGAAAAGATACAGTTACTATGATATACTCAGAAACAAGAATTTAATCTGCCATTTTTTATTCAGGCTTAATATTCTCAAACGGAAAATGTAAAAAGTCTGTAATGCAAGTTTTATCTGTGTCTGTATATGCATACATTTCTGCTTGCCAGTGGGTGTGGATGCGTACATGTGGAGGCCCACGTATATGCATATGTGTTCCTACAGGCTTACATATATATTTGTGTATATATATATATATTGCACTTAGAATGCATTTAAATGCTAACTAAATCATAAAAAATTATACTCTTTATCTTTAGCTTCTGGACTAATATGTCATTGTTAATCCAGTCTGTAAAGTCTTTAGGATTCACCAGCATTCTCTCATTTCTGTGCATTGTTTGCTTGGGATCTGACCTAAATCATTGAATCCCCTGGTAGCACAGCTGGACAAAAGTAGCCTCTTTCTGCAGTGTTTGGACAGGAACACTGCTATGTTTACAGGGAAAGACTAGGACAGCCTTGATGTCAAAAAATGTTCTTGGCAATCTCAGCAGTAACAAAGCTGCATAGTAATTACTATTACTGTGCTAGGTAATATTGATTATAGTATTTGCTATGCATGCTAGCAAAATAAAGATATGCATAACTGTGAAGTACATGTTTTTCTAAAAGGACAATCATAACAGCCTCTATAAAAACCTTAAAAACATTGCAGTTCTTCTAAGGGTATGTGCAGAGCTCTTCCTTTTGCTGCCAATTCCTTCCTTCATTTGTTGGGCAGCAGCTTGCAAGGGTTGTTATATCCTCTGTGTTTGGCAAAATGAAAGTTTTTGTGTATTTTTCACAATCAGCAATTAACAGCACAGATGTTAATTGTGGTGGGGATTTTTAATGAAAAAAGCAAGCAACATATTCAATATGCACTTTTTGGAATCACATTCGGTGGATATTGAAGCTGATCAAGATTCAACCAAAGATTTCCTCAATCAAAATATCCTGGCAGGCAATAATTCTCAAAACATATTAAACTGTAAGGGGCTGACTGCTCTGTATTCAGTCAGTGTAGCTGTTTATCCTACCAGCCATAGGCATTTCAATTTGCATCAATCATATCCTTTCTACCATCATTTTTTTTCTGCTGGATTACCTTTTACATTAGGACCAAGACAGTTTGGTGTTCATTTTTTTTCCTTCCCAAGCAATCATCTTCCACAACATTCTAGACTGAATGCAAGGCATAAACTCCCAAAAGCTCTTAAATGAACCCTGGGATGACACTGCCATAGAGTAGTGAAGAATTAATTGTGATGAAGCATATCTGATCATCTGTGGTGAACTGATCGGGTACATTGCTAAGACTTCGTTTTATTATTGCAGTACCAATCCTGAAGCTGCAGCTACTACATGTTCCCACAGAGCTTCAAGGGGAAATATTCCCCCATCCATTGCACTGCTGTATTTTAAGGAACACAGTGATTCTTGAACATTGAATTGTATAGCCACATTCTTGTCCAGAGCATGAAATAAGGGAGTGGTACTTACTAGTAAGAGTTATTTTCCATCTGCAGTGCATAGATCTATGTAGTTATATGACAGCTTGCACACCTATCAAAGCCAGTTAGTTCCAGAGGAAAACACTAGCATTGCACCTGAGAAGCTTTTATGTATGTGGAAGTGACAACTGTGCTGTAAAAACATCATACAGCAAACCAAAAAGCCTGTGTCCAACTGGGATGTGGAAGAACACTTCTGGTTCTAAACAAGAGATGCCAGAGGAATGTAAGGGATTGTCGTGGTTTAAGCCATAAATCAGCCATGCAGTTTGTTCACTCACTTCCCCCTTTTTCTTCCCTCTGCTCCTG
>JAOEHY010006390.1:0-15246 GCA_025447955.1 Psilopsiagon aurifrons | reverse complement strand
AAAAAAAAAAAAAAAAAAACTACCCAAACAACCACACCAACCCAACACAAAAAAAAAAAAAAAAACAAAAAACAAAAAAAACCCCACAAAACTATACAAAACCCCAAAACACCATCACCAAAACAAAAGAAAACCCACATGAAACCAAACATGAATATTTAATCCACTTAAACAGAATAAGAGAGGCATTCACAAAATGCTGGAGCAATGCTGAAATGAACAATACTGTATACTTCAACTCACTTCCTGCTCCCTCAGTAAATGCTTGTGAGAGCTCCCACTTCTGCCGTTCAGACTTCATTAAATTCAACACAAGCAAAGAAGTGGTTTGACAGTCTCAACAGTTCTACTGATAAATTTCAAAGCCTTTAAGTGCCTCTATAAGGTTAAAACAACAACAGAAAAAACCCAAAAGACAGTTATAAAGTCCCTTTTCAAAAATGTATGTGGCTCAGGCTTTTCAACTGGCCAAATCTTCAGGCTTAAGAATTAAATCTTCCTCAAAAATTAATTTATAGGTCACCTGAGAATTAAAATTATCAGAATAGCTAAAAAACAATAAAACTTTTAATTTCTTACGCATCACACAAGAAACGACTAAATTTTGCTTCCCTATATCCTAAAGTTCATAAAAAGATAGCACAGATTATTTGCAAAAGCCAACTACAAGATTACATTTTTGAGTTCATAAGAAAGTACTAAGGCATGGCTCCAAAGTAAGTAATATATTGATGTGGTGGTCTTGTTATATATTAATTTTGAAATTTTACATTTATGTAATAACTGATCAAGTTGGGAATGGCCCTGCTCATGGGCAGGGTAGTGATGAGCTTTAAATGCTTTTTCCCACTCAAACCATTCTGTGAACATAAACATACAGAATTATAGGATCATAGAATAGTTTAGGTTGGAAAGGACCTTAAGATCATCTAGCTCCAATCCCCCTGCCATGGCCAGGGACACCTCCCACTAAATCATGCCAACCAAGGCTCTGTCTAGCCCAGCCCTGAACACCACCAGTGATGGAGCACTCAGAACTTCCCTGGGCAACCCATTCCAATGCCTCACCACCCTTAAAGAATTTCTTCCTCATATCCACTCCAAACTTCCCCTGTTTAAGTTTGAACCCATTACCCCACGTTCTATCACCACAGTCCCTAATGAAGAGTCCCTCTTCAGCACCCCTATAGGCCCCCTGAATAATATCTTTAATTTATGGCTTGTAAAACTTGCTGTCTGGAAGCCGTAAATTGACTAGAAGTGGTAAAGGAGGCAAAATAACACTGCAGTGGTCAAGAGAACACAGTTAATTATTGGGTTAAGTAACATAAGTGTACAAAACAATATAAAAATATATTGTTTATGATCACTTTATCTGAAAATGTATACTCGAGAACTATGTAGTTCTTTAAACCCCCACATTTGAAATAAAATGCCTTGACAGTATAAAACAAGTTCTTCCCTGTTACAGTACTCATTCTCAGGGGAATAAAATGTACCTACAAAACAAACCAAACACAAATCCTCTCATCTCCCCAACAATCTCATACTTTTTTTGCTACTGAAATGAAATTTTCTTACTAGTTGCAAATCAGCATCCGACACTTTCCTCAAGCTTCAAGATGCAAATGCAATTCTAATTTGCATTTAACTGATTCACCTGTCATAGTTTACCCATAAGGTACAGCACTACAACCATTGCTGCATTAGCAGTTTCAGAGGAACAAAATCTATATTTATTTTTGCATTTGTGCTATCATGCAAGAGAACCATAACTAAATTAGTTTTAATTTTTTCTTTATAACACATACACAAAGTCAGTCACAGAATGCTGGCAGGGTTTGTTTCTATAATAAATGTTTCATCACAGAGCACCCAAGAAGGTCCAAAAGCCTCCTCTATAATAGTGACAGAATGGTCCAAAGGAAAAAAAAGAGGTTTTGAACAAACTGCCTCTTCCCTCTCAGCTGCCAGTGGGACAGACTGCCATATCTGGTTTTGTTTGCAGTACTTTTTGAACATTGAAGGTTGAGCATTTTGAGTCATCATTTTTCACTGGAACAAAAGTGTTAAATTAAAAAAAAAAAATAGAGAAATGGACAGAGCAGATGAACATTCTGGTTGGTCTTCACTCCTGAGTGAAGTTTCTCTGATGTGCAAAGCAATGCCTTTTATATATCAGGCCCAAAGGTTCTGAAAATGCTTATCTTACCATAGCTGAAGGTCAGTGACTAGCTCTCCTTCTGGCATATATAATATGAGAAAAAGCTGTACGATTTTATCAAAGGGTCTCAAATAATTCCACGGTTGGTTAGAGGAAAGCACAACACCTAAAAACATTAGCCTTCTCCATAAAGCTATGTTGTATTAAAGCTTTACATTCTACTGATACTGCATATAGTTATGAGAGCAGAATTTGTTGGATGGAATAATGCATTTTTTTCATTACTGACTCATCTTCCAAGTTACTGAGGCTTTTGAAACTGCACTGTATCAAACATAACAGCCTGGAATGTTAGGCCTTGCAGCTTGTTTGGACTCAGGGACTATTTCTTTACCCACTACAGGCATCCATATCTCACTGGAACTAAACAGAGCTTTTTGGGTGCATGTATCAACCATTTATTATGGGAAAGACTGGTGGTAAAAGTAAAATATTCCCAACTGCTTTTAAGTTCATAGCATTGAATGTTAAAGATCCGTAATAATGACAGCTATTGCCCTTCCCTCTCTGCCCTGCCACCTCCCCTCTGAATTTAATAGAGGGTATCTGAATTTGAGAACCTGACAATTCAAGGATACCTGAACTCAGGTTGTATTTTAAACATCTTTTTTTCCATTACCATCATCTAAATTGTTCTCCCCACACTCATCAATGTGCTCAGTAATCCTGCCTCATTCCTTACTTCAAACAATTTACTCAAGTGCCCTATTCAGGAAAAATCCACCCACCAGGGCTCCCCCCACCAGTCACCGCACACAGTCTAAGGCACAAGGAAAGGGGTTTAGGATAGGAGAAAGAACATTTCCATAAGATACTTCAATGTATTGCACAATGAGGCTGCTGAGAAACTTGTAGAGGAGCTAAAATGCAGCAGGAGAACAGATCTACTAAATTTAGGATTTACAATTTTTTCCCTGAAATGTGCAGAGAAAAATTACTACAGTTTTTTTAAATGAAATACCTAAAGTAGCTTCCAACTCAAAACTGTTTGGAAATATGTCGAATGACAAAAGATTAGATATACTGCTACAGATTCTGCCAAAGAAATAGTCATAAATAGAACATGAACATAATGCTGAGAACATATTTTTCCCAAAACAGTTTGTGAGCAGAAACAATAATAAATGACTGTGAGTGATGCATCTTACTAATGGGGAAAATATTTTTTTTTTTTAAAATGCACAAGATGATTTCTGAAGGTAATCAAACACACAAAAGAGCAACCAGTAAGAAGTCCAAAAAATACTGCCTTATGAAATTAAATTATTATTGTACACCAACAATGAAAATAATTACATTTCTGTCCACAGCCATAGAAAAATATTTTTGACTGATATTTAAAATACTATTAAGTCACCACAAACTTATGAGTCATTTTCACATGTGCAAACTACAGACAGAAGTATGGTTAGTTATTCTCTTTTATGGCATTCCATCACCTGAATGTTCTGAAATTTTACTGCAAGACTGAATGTGAACTACAGATTAAATGTAACACAGGTTTTGCTCTGTTATCTTGCCAGCTGGGGAAAATATTAGAATATAAAACTATATTATTTATTCAACACCTAACTCATTTCAAAGTTGTTAAAAGCTGATGCAACAGTAAATGTTCACATGCTTTAAAAAAGGACTACACAAGTACATTTTTAATGCACTTAAGTCATACACAAGCCTATCAAATACCCAATCTGCTACTGAGCAAAATCACCCCACTAAGATATTCACCACATTTTTGCCTTTAGACTCAGCCCTGCAAACCTACAACCCCTGTTTCATCACATTACATGAGTATGGATGGTAACATAACATTTTCAAAGGTTCACGAGTGTCAATGGAATTTGGCACACAAGCCATTTAAATGCTTCGAAATCATTTATTATATTTGAACTTTCAGTGAAGGACACTCAGTTACAAGAACTATGTTTGCCTTGTTACCTATGACAGATAAGAGTTGTTTTTCTTTTAACCAGATCATGTTACTTTCGGGTTTCTCTTACTATGCCCTCCAAGTAAATAAACCAAAACAATCAAATTAAACCCTCTGTATTACATGATCAGAATTCAGGTGGGTTTATTTCAGTCTTAAGTTTTACAATATTTGAAAGTGTAGAAAAAGGCTAAACAAACTCAGTGAGACAAACCAAGAAAAGTGAGATTTTAATACTCTGTGCTGAGAATGGCCATTAATTCAGGATCTCTACCAATGTAACTTGCTTATTTCATTTTCATGCTCCAAGGTGTAGAAACAAGTTTCACCTATTTTTGTCACAAATCTCATTCAGCCTTATGCATCCCAGTATCATCCTCACTCCTCTTAATGACGAATGAGGTAGAATATGAGTTCTTTCCTACTGTTCGTCCCCTGAAGCTGGAGCTTGATAGTACCCATCCACTACAGCAAAAAGCTGTTCTTTCTTCCCCTGGAATTTAGCTCAAAATGTCTACCCACAGGTTGTACAGCACACAAGACAATCTGCCCTTTGCTCTCACCCAGTCACCATTCAAATTTTGCTCCTGTAAGTAGCAAGTGACACAGCCAGTGGAGAGCATTCAGCATTCCCCATACACACTTGCCACTCATAAATCTCCCTTTATGTTTGCAGTGAGATAACAAATAACTCTGCTTTCAATCTCCCATGCATTTTCCCCAGCTTTGTAAGTACACTTTTGTAGAACACATTTGTACCTCCACTAGCCTCAGGTACTTCCTGGCCTATGCTGTACCACACTTCTCTTTTACTCACTTACTTTCGGAAGCAATTCCATTTTAGGGTTTCAAACTATTCTAATGCAGATCATGCAGATTTATTAAGTCAACAATTTCTCATAGTGTCAACTTGATAAATTCTTTTTCCAGTTTAGTGAGCTCTGTGTCTCTAAAGTACAAATAAATATTTTCATGATTGCTGTTCCAGATTTGGGTTTAGTAAAGTCAAAGTTTTAATGAAAAATGTATTTATATTTTGGTCTATCTGTGGCAGCTCTGCAAAGTAGGGTGTACATGGCTAGCACTTACACATAATAACAAACCATGTAAAGCTCAAATAACAAGTAGAAGTTTTTTAAGCAGCATTTCTTATTAATTTTGTAATCTTAGCAGTGCAGCAGTACAAGAAAGCGTTATACAATAATCTGCCAAAACATAAATAAAACCGGCTGATCTCATCTCCTCTCAGTATCTAACTAATGAGAATTGCAACTAAGTAAACACTGTTCATGCTAAATCACAGGGGGGCTAGTTAAGTGTTTAGCTTAATAATCAAACGTGCTATCAACAGCAGTAAGTCTTGTTTGGAAACAACTTTGACATAACCAATCTGTTGAGCTAACCAGTGACCCACAAATCTAAACTCCCAAATTTAACTAGCTTGATCTACATCAGACTCCTTTCGCATTTTAAACATGCAAGTTCTGCTAATTAATACAATTAATTCAAGACAAGCACTAGCTTACTCTCCTGCATAAAGTCCATTAGCAGCCTCTTCTAAGTAAATTATCAGCATCTCTCAAACATCTTGAACACCACCCTCCAACTTGCTATTCCCTCAACATCTAAAATAAAATTGCAGAAAGTACTAGTATTTACCATTCCATAATATGTACCTTGCTTTGTCATAATACAATTAATTGCACGTAAGCAGTTAGAGTTTAAAGCAGTATATGGAGAAGTCTCAGATGTCTACATAATTAACAAGATAGATCAAATTTTGTGCCTAGGCACTTGACATTTTCCTTATAAATTTATAACTAAAGCCTTTATGCAAGTACAGCAGATCTAAAATTTAGTGGCTGGAGGACAAAGAGAAGAACAAGGTCATCCAAAACTGTTAAGTTTTATTCTCTGACAAAATTAAAAATACTCAGATTTACTTTTCTACTTGGGAGGACGTAAGAGAAAAAGGTAACAAAGAAACTAAGGGAATAATCAAAATGTGAACATGCTTTGCTCTCCCCTCTTCCCACCCTCCTTCAAAGTTTTGCCACAGTCTAATTCCCAAGTGTAAACATTAGTGATAGCCCTTCTCACGTAGTGCCTTGGAAGCTCAGCCAGGACCTCTTATTCCACTGCTGTTGGCAAAAGACCCCTAAGCAAGACTGCAGAGGACAGAGTGGACTACCTTTACAGGTAGCTCACTTTTCTCCAATAAGCTAGTACTGCTCACGTGGCTATGAGAAATGAATTGGTGCATGTGCTGTTCAGTGGGTGACGGCAGAGAAGAGCACTTTCCAAGAAGTTAGCTGCGAAGTTGGGATGAGAACCTCAAGTGAATGAACTTGGCCTTTCTCCCATTCCACACAGTACACTTCCCAGGTCTCAGCTAACTGCATTTTGATTACCAGGCTAGAGAGAATACAGAACGCACATTTTGCTTTGAAGTTCAAGGGTTTTAAACACTTAGTGAAAAAACAGTCATTCATCCCACATCCTTTATCCCATGACACAGAAAGAAAATTTTAAGCAGCCTGGTATTCTGGCTTTTCAACCTTTGGTCATCCAGATTAATGCAAACACAAACTGTAATCTTCACAGTTGTCATTTTCACAAGGTAGCTTCTACTAATTTGTAAGTGTTAAAAGTAGACCTACTACATTTATTTACATGGGCATGGCGGCACTCACTGAAACCATTACATTACCCTTGTTATTTTCCTATTTTGAAGTGACATGGAGAAAGTGTACAAACAAGCCTCAACTTCATATTTTCTTCTACTAAGACCGAAGGGATAAATCACAATCACTGCACCTACTTCATCTAAGTCAGACTGCAGGAAACCAGGGCCAAGTTAAACATTCTGCCTGCACGCATGAGGCACAAACAGCAAAGGCTCTTTCGTTGTATCAGGTTTTTACGCATTTTTAAAGGTAATCTTGGGCAAAGGCACAGCGACCAAGCACAGTGATCATTAACAGTCAGTAATAAAAACGAGCCCCATAACATTACCTCATCCTGAACTCTTATCCAACTATGTGTAACCTCCTCGGTACAGAAGAAGAAGCAGTCAGTTTTAACTACCCAATCACTGTGACAGGCTGCAGCTGCAAACTGCAACTCTACTGCTTCATTAACTGTGTCAAATTAATGCTGAACACTGAATAGAAGCAGGAGTTTTAACTCCTTAAATTTAAAACTTCAGCAAGCAGCAGGATCAGCCCATAAAGTCAGTCATCTTTGGTCTCCAAGAAAAATAAAGGAAGAAAAATTATTGTTTCTATGATTCTGCTTGACTTTAAGCTTTTAATCATATATATGTGCATCTACCTCAACTGCATCCTTTACTCATGGAGGGTCCTTTCAAAAAGGAGACCACACAATTTTCTCTCACTCTCCACTTTCACCAAAGCACAACAGCAGCCTAGGAACTTCAGTAGGCAGGTGAAATTTTGGGATTTTTAGCTCCATAAGCATCACTTTTTCTCAAGTCAGTTTATGTAGGTGGTTTTGGTCTGTTATACGAAGATAAAATGCTATGTACAGCCTTTCAAATTAAATGTTTACACTTAACTAATTCAAGTAGAAGTGAATGAAACACATCTGTAGCTATGTTTAGATGGTACAAATTAAACTGACAGCTTATATCTTTTGTGGTCAGGATAATGCCACATTCAGTGTCTGCTACATACATGCTACATGATTTTAGCAGAAACAGTAGTTTCTGAACAATATGTACAAGTAAACAGCTGAAAACAGAAACATTAACTCAAGCCATCTGTCCAGCCAGCTGGTAAAGAGATCGGTCTCTCATGTCCTACTAGTAGTTTCCTTGCAGCTCTGATGACCTAAGGGTGTAAGTTAGATTGATTTTGGAGACTGAGTTAATATCTACATGTATACTTAGAAAAAGCAGACCAGCTTCCCCATACAATGAAAAAAAGCCTGTGCCTCCAAAAGCCACTCTACTGTTTCTAAATTAGGTGCTACTAAAAATAACACATTTACCTTCAAAATGTGTCCTGCAGATATGATGAGGGACAAGAAAGCTAAGCAAAAGAAAGGACAGCACTGTTGATTAACCAGCTAATAATATGTCCCAAGATAAGAATCATGTACACCATTTCCCTTACTCTTTTCTCTACCTGCTTTCACGGACACCTAAAGAATACAAGTTTTTGGAGCTCCCCTTTACTTCACCTACTTACTACATAACCTTAAAAAGACTACAAATCCATTTGGATCATAAATTGACTGAAGTATTTACTGGCTGAGTGGCCATAAGTAGCCCTCAAAAAAAATCAAGATTACCTCTAATTTTACTTCTGTGACATTCATACCAGGAAAACTACTACTGGAACAGCTACTCAAATTTGTGTTCCAATAGAAAATGTTGGGTTTTTTTTACAGCTGTTTTCATCTTGAAAATTGATAAATACATACTAGCATTCTTCTGTGCTACTGTAAGTCATTAGCTACACAATCCATCTATGTTTCAGTTTTTATAATCATGTATCAAAATTTATGAAGACATTAAAGTTGTGTGTGCATACATTTTTATAAAAATAAAAATCTCCATATGGCATTTCCAACCACAACATAAAGACTACTTGAATACACTTCTGTATTCAAGTTTTGCAACATGTATGTTGCTAGTGTAAGTCAGAAACCCACGACTAAATGAGGAAACTGAAATAACATGGACAGAAAAAATGCTAGTAAGAAAGCAGCTAAATCATTTTCCATCTCAATGGCATACAGGAGAATGGTGGAAACTGGATCTGAAGGGGTAGAGAAAGGGGAATGATAAACCAAAACAAAAAGAGAAACCAAAAATTATAGCAATCTCTGAATTACGTAGGCTTAATTTTTTCAAAGTCCTTATCAAGTTTTGTTTGGGTTTCCACTACAGCAGTTTAAAAAACTGCCAGTTATTTCAGTTATTTGAATTCCGGATGTACTTCAGAAGACATGTCAACTCAGACAACTGAATTCTGACCTGTAGTGCTAGTTTTCATTATGCCAGTGAGTGATGGAATTTCCAGTATTTCAGTTACTTTGAGAGAATGATAAAACACATCAGTTCAGTTTACTATGTAATAATATGTATCACTGTTTTTCTTTTACCTTTTGAATCTGTCTTTACAAGCCACTTGAACAGGACAGGAAGTGCTAATTATTCACCAGAAGGATTTCTGGTCTTTCCTGAATTAGTCACACGAGAACATTAGTAGTCAAAGGAGAGACTGCATCACAGAATAATGGATAATAACGGGGTTTTATCTTCATCAAGAGAGAGCTGCAAAACTACCTGAGACTTGCAGATGTGTAATGCAGGTGGTTCTCGCTCTTGTAATTGCATAGCAACTCTTCTGATTGAAAGAGACTTCCTCCACCCACCACAAACACTTCCTTCTACATGAACATCCCTGGAACAACAATGGGTCAATACTGTCCTACAGCAAGTTTTGATTTAAAACAACACGTCTCCCTAAAAGAGCTATAGAAGCTGTAAACACTCCCTGCTACCAAGTCTTTCATTCAAGACTCCCAGAGCACTGTGGAATTAAATGCAGAGTGATGTAAGATTCACTAAGGAAAACATCCAAAGGGAAAAGTATGGACCAACTGTCACACAGTGCATCAGCAGCAGAAATAGTAACAAATCCTTTCCAAACTTAAATGCCAAGAAGAGGACTTTAATTGGAAAAAAAAAAAAAAAAAACAAACAAAAAAACATTCTTCTACCCCCAGCTTTATGGGTTTATAGGCTCTAAGCTCTTGTAATAAATGTAAGATAGTTTAAAAAAAATCCCAAACCAAAGAATAAAAAAGTAAGCATTAGAGCACAGGATCTGTACATTTGAAATCAAAGTATCCAAGAGAAGGTTAAAATAGGAACATGCCCAGCATCCACAATAAGACCTATGCTAATAAACTACACACAAAATAAAAGAATATACATCATTCAACAATAAAATAGAAACATTCTAACATCTAACTAATCACAAACACTCTATGTATTTGACACCACCAGGAGTTACAAGCAGCAGTTAGCCCACTTCCTTAAGGAGTCACTTGCCGCATCTTAAGTATTATTTCCAAGGCACGTTTAATTTCAGCTACGTTGGCATGAAGTACTAATCACAAAGCTCCAATGCCAAGAAAAAGATATTTGAAGTGCTCAAGTATTACTGCCAATTGCTTTCTTTTGAAAGCTCGAAAATGAGTTAACCTAGGGAAGTTACTGAGTACAAATGGATTAATCCTAAAAGCCCTCTATCACTTTACAGCACAGCTGGCAGTTCATCCACACATCTACATAAAACTTAAAACCCAAGATTTTGGCTGCCTCAAAGAATATCTGTATTTTAAATATGCTAAAATTCTCATAATTTTATTAAATTAAATCATGATGCTGTTTTACATATTTTTTTTTCCTATGAAAAACTGAGTCATTAGACTAACATTCAAATTCAAATTGGAAAGAACCTTTATTATGGAAACATATTATGTTAAAAATTCTTTCACGGCTTCAAAGGAAGTACACAGAAGTTGATTTTAAAATCAGAGATTATAAGATTTTAAATTGATTAACCTGCTATCAATTCAAGGGAACACTTGAAACCCGTCTGCCTTAATAAGCAAGCTTTTGTTAACATGGACAATTTCAAAAATCATTATTGTCTATTAGTTCACTAAAGAAGATCACTAAAAAAGGACAACACTGGGACATTAAACAATGAACTTCTCAAAAACTGATGTCAGCAATACCTGAAATAAGATTCACCTTTCTCCAGCTAAAAATGCATTTCACTGAGTAATATTGGATACTTGTTAAAAAAAGTTTCAAAGACAATTAATAAATTGATCAAAACCCCAGACTCCTTAATACTGACATTATCTTAGACCAAAAGAGCATCTAATCAACAGTCAGAAGAAAAAGACAATTTCCAGTACTGAGAGACTCTTGCTAAATGACAGCATTTTGCCTACTTTATAAATCCAACTTCCTCTGAGACACCTCTAACAACAAATAATTAGACATCAAAATGCTGCTGTTATGGTGACAGGGCTGATCTCAATATCAGTCATGTTGTGAAGGCTGGCTTTTTTTTAGCAATTAAATCAATGAGGATATACCTTGGGATTCTGCTTTTCTAGGTGTGCAATTAGGAGGTTATCATGGAACCAGCCTGCCTTTTTAGGCTTTTTGTTTGTTGTTTCATTGGTTGTGCGATTTTCTTTGTGGTCGGTTTTTAGGGTTTTGTGTGTTTGGGGGTTTTCCTTTCATAGAATCATAGAGTGGGTAGGGTTGGAAAGGACTTTAAGATTATGTAGTTCCAATCCCCTGCTGTGGTCATGGGGATGCCTCACCCTAGACCACGCCCCCCAAGGCTCTCTCCAGCCTGGCCTTGAACACTGCCAGGGATTTTGTTTTGTTTGACTGTTTTTAAAGAAAAGCACTGTCACAATTTTGCATTACTTTCAGTTGGTTTCTTTAATTTACATCAAATAAACATCGGAAATCCAACACTAGCCAAAGTACATTTATTAAAGGACATAATGCAATTGCAAGTAAATTTAAAATACATTCCCTAAAACCACTAACAAAAACACTGTAACATTTAGAAACTTAAATTTCTGTTTCTCCCATTGACCAATATTGTTTAAATTCAGATCATGAATATGGTGGCCAGATTAAACAGAAAGAATTGAACAGGATACCTACAATTCTTTCATAAATATAACATAGAGCAGGGAAGATCCCAGAGGACATATTAAATGTAAAAATACATCAACAATTTCATAATACTTCTCTGTACAGGAAAGTGCTGCGCTTACCACAATGCTACTGCTCTGTTGTATTAACAGAGAAATTGAACACACAACTGCAAATGCTCTTCTTCTTCAGCTCACGGAATACCGTAACTCTTCGATTAATACATTCTCCTGACTACAAGTAAAGAATAATCTAGAGTGACTGGAGCTACATACTGCAATGCACTGACTTCCAAATTGCAAGATTTCAAAAAATGTGTTAAAAAAAGAAGTTTAAAACCCAAGCTCCTTAAGCACATAGAATTCTCACCAACTCACATAGAAGATCCACCCTTGTCATAAAAAAAAAAAACAAGAAAAAAAAATTAAAAGCAGCGTCGTATCAAAATCTTGAATTAGAACATAATGGTTCACCATTTTAACAGAGCCTAAAAATACCAACCCACTTCTAGTGTACGCTAGCAGCATCTCCACAGTCTGAAACCATCGATCTTGGTCACCCTCACAAAGGTTTCCTTTTCAGAAAACCTTTTTCAGAATCCTTTTGCATTAGCTGCATATTGTGTCCTCGAAAGTATTTTCTTACATGGCCTTTTCAGTGTCCTAATATATAATATCTGCAACCTAAGTTCCTTCACAAATCTGATGCCTGGAAAAGCCAATTCATGCTGCAGCTTTTGCCTGATTTTTGATTCTTCTTCCAAAACCAGAGAAGGGACCCCACGCTGGTGAACCCTGCCTGTACTGAAGACACAAGAATTTTTGCCATTTGAGCAAAAGAGAAAAAAAAGGAAGAACCTATCAATGTAATTTACCTGTCTGAACTGAATATGAAGTTTCTCTCTGAGATCCATATAAGAGTTTCAACATAATCAAAATCAAATATGGCCCCAAAACATTCAAAGGAAGTTTGCGATAACACTTTAAGATCCAGGGCTAGTCAGTCAAGGTTGCATATTTGAGGAGACACAGGAGCACAGTGCCATTTTAAACCTCAAAGAACATAAGCAATAATTTGCTAAAAAACGTATCACAATCATCATTCCTACTAAATGTCTCTAAAGAAGCCTGCATCCATTAACATGTACAACCTTCTAATTTAAAAAAATTTTAAAATCCAATAACTGGCATAGCATGTTAGTGAAAATATTGAAGACAGAACCAAACATATCCAATGAATATACCCATAAAGGATCATTCTCTCCAGTTAATGCTTTGCATTACTGATTGCAACACCTTAAAAGAAACAATGTGCCATGATGCTTCTGTCAATTTGTATCACAGAAACACAAAACAGTTTGGGCTGGAAGGGGCCTTAAGGATCATCTAGTTCCAACTCACCTTCAAGCACAGCCTAGAAATTTGAGACTTCAACAGTTCTTCAAGTCCAACATGCAGCAACAACATCACCACGTTTGTGGAAGGTTTGATTTCAAAGTGGTTAAAATATATGCAATTAAAACCAGCACCAGTATTTCCTTAAAACTGATGCTTATATTATAACCTTCTAACAGACTGGACTTACCATTAGAAACTTGAGAACCCAAAGCATGTTCAATAAAATGAAGTAATATATGAAACACAACATACCTATGCTACAATACAGCAGCTGAACATCTTACTCACTAGCATTAAGACAGATATTTCACAGCATTAATCACGGAATAATCATTAGCACTGTCCAAATCAAAATACCTTTGACTAATGGCTGTTTACAAAAAACATGAAGAAGGTACTGACTGACTGAGAGGAACAGAGAATGAAGCCTGGGAGGTGACCTAACCACAGTAACTTAACTCCACCGGGCCTCAAAAAGCAGCTCACAATATACTTCTTCCTTGTTCATTCCACTTGTAGGAGCAGCAGCTATGACACTGAATTTCATTCTGAATGATGAGAAAGTTACAGTTAGGTTAAAAGGTGCTGAATACATGTGTCTAAAATTACCACTGCATCTATCTACAATTAGAAATTATTTCTAAAATGTTTTCTATAAAAATTCTTCATAAATTTATGGTATAAGCAAGTGTTTGTTTTCTCAAATTCTGGCTTCTGAAGAAATGAAGATTCTTAATCAAGCAGGCCTATCTTTGGATCTTCTTGAAAAAACACCCTCATACACCAGCTGTTTGAATTTATTCACTCCTTAGAATTATCACACAGCAAGATTAAAGGAAACAAAATCAACAACCTTCCCCCCCTCCCACAAAGAGGATGGTTAAATTATGAAACTACTTCCGCAGGATGCTGTGAGGGTCAAGAGTACATATAGATCACCATGTCATTATGTAAATTCATAAAAAAGTAGGTAAGACCTACTAAGGCATAAATCTATAAACCAGAGGACAAACATGTCAGACTGCCAGAAGTAAAGGAGGTATACCAAGATAAGCATCACTGCATGCTTGCTCTGTCCTTATGTTTATTCCCCCATCATCACTCATCACCCAAATCAGAAACAGGGCTGATTTGGTCTGAACCAGAACAGCTGGTTTTCATTAAAAAACAGAATCTCCTTTCTGTTTTCTCTATTAAGTACTTAAAAAGAAAGCATTGTTTTCACATTCCTAGAAGTCAGCTTTTTACAGTTAAAGTATTAAATCCAGTTCATCTGCTTTTACTCTGAGTGCCAATAACCCCTATTCCTAAAGGTAAGCTTCTGCAACAGAGATCCAAAATGTAGGACCTTGCAACTGCAGTTGCAAGAGGCAACTGCTTACTGTACGAAAAAGGGGAAGGGAAAAAAAAAAAAAAGATCTTTTGACTTTAGTTGAAATGCTCTTCTAACTGTATTATGACTGAAGGAAAGCATAGAATCATAGAATAGTTAGGGTTGGAAAGGACCTCAAGACCTTAAGATCATCTAGCTCCAATCCCCCTGCCATGGCCAGGGACACCTCCCACTAAACCGTGCCACCCAAGGCTCTGTACAGCCTGGCCTTGAACAACCGCCAGCGATGGAGCATTCACAGCTTCCCTGGACAACCCATTCCAGTGCCTCACCACCCCCACAGTAAAGAATTTCTTCCTCATATCCAATCTAAACTTCCCCAGTTTAAGTTTGAGCCCGTTACCCCTTGTCATCTCACTTCAGTCCCTAATGAAGAGTCCCTCCCCACCATCCCTATAGGCCCACTTCAGTATTGAAAGGCTGCTACGAGATCTCCACGCAGCTTTCTCTTCTCCTGGCTGAACAGCCCCAACTTTCTCATCCTATCTTCAGATGGGAAGTGCTCCAGTCCCATGATCATCCTCGTGGCCCTCCTCTGGACTTGTTTCAACAGTTCCATGTCCTTTTTATGTTGAG
>JAOEHY010006389.1:5140-20315 GCA_025447955.1 Psilopsiagon aurifrons | reverse complement strand
CCGTCCTTTCTCCTTCCTTCCTTCCTTTCGTCCTTCCTCCCTTCCTTCCTCCCTCCCTCCCTCCCTTGCTTTCTTTCCTCCTTCCTCCCCTGCTTCCTTCCTTCCTTCTGTTCTTCCTTCCTTCCTTTCTTCCCTCCTTCCTTCCAACTGAACCTAGAAACATGCACCAAACTCCCCACATACCAGCAATGTTCTGATATGACACTTGGCTCTTTAACCTGCCAGAGCTGGCAGCAAATAAGGGAATAAAACTGTTTCCTACTATTGTTGGCAATAAATGTCTGTCTGTGTTAATTACACTTTATGTTGGTGCTCATGGTTCAGTCAACACTGACTGCTTTGCAACTTTTTTACAAGTGACTAAACCCCAACAGAATTGCTGTTGATGGCAAGCCATGGTGCGGCATCAATTCCCAGGAGCAGCAGCATTCTGGGACCAGCCACAGCCATCCTCAGTGCAGGAGGCTGTCTTATTTCCCATAGTAGCTGCACACACTTCAGGGTTGCTATCAGCATAGAATTCTGCCTGGTGAGTTAGATATAATGTCACATTTTATTTTGCCTCTTGTCCAAAACTTTCAAATCGAAATGCTGTAAAGGATGCAGTCATCAAATTAAATGATAAATAACAATAACAATGGAAAAAATAATGCTCTATAAGCAAAGGGGAAAAAATATTTTCAACTAATGCTAGAAACAAAATGTAGAGAAACACCAAGGATGTGTTTCCAGAAAGGTGAACTATCACAATATGATAGTAGAGGAGATGATAAATTAAAGTAGACAAGCTTGGAAACAAAGGACTGAATAGCAAACAGGACCCTGAGCAGAATATGAATGGCTAAAACCTACATAAAGAAAGGTGTGAGTATTTTCTATCCACTGTTCACCAGGAAACTCAGACATGTGTAAGGTTTATTTATCTTTACCAGACCTGATTTCACCAAGTTTTCAGCGTGGTGGTAGTTTCTAATTTGGTTTTCGGACAATTTAGAGTTGCTTTTTCCACTTTCCTGGCATGGAATGCAAATGTATTTTCACATAATTGAATTCCATACCTTCTATCACATGGTGTCCTGTATATGTGTGTGTGTGTATATACACCATGATCTCTAGAAAAAGTTTCAGATGAGGGTTGAGCCAAGTTCATGTGGTTTTGTCCTTATTGTAGAAGATTCATCAATCCTAGTCAAGGCTGTTTCAGACTTGAGACCAGTTTTACTTCTATTTATGCAGAACAGTTCAAATTCATCTCCTTTCCCTGATCCTGACCCATGCCTGACAGAATGTCTGTATCAGTGCAGAGCAGATAATGGTATCCACTCCTATGATGCTTCATTATTCTGTCTGAGAGCAGAAATTTTGCTTTCACCATCAGAGTCAGAATAGGAAAAACAGGACCATATCCAGGCAACTTAGGCTATGCCGAACAAAAGGTTTCCCTCTCCCAAATAAGGGTCAGAACCCAAACAATCCATTACCTAGGGGTGACTGAAATCTTTCAATACTTTTTTCCTATGAAAAGGTGCAAGTTTTATTTGAATAGATAATCACAGAGAGTATCTGTTCCTTATTGAAATTTGGAAAGTTTTACAGAACAACTCCAAATCCTGCAAGCTAAGAGGTTTTGAAGGTTTGGGATTTAAGGCAGTAGCTACACAAAGCCTTTTTTTGGTAATGAGTACAGTAATTTTCTCACTAGATCTGGATTTCTACTGAGGGCTAAGACAGTTACAACAAACCTGCATGATGAACTGTAAACCTCCATAATGCTGCTTCCTTGGGACAATGCAGTGGTTAAGGGAAAAGCCTGGGTGAATCCAAACAAGATCTACCTCAGGAGGTGCCCAGAGGGAAAATGCGAATAAAAGAAGATGGGGGAGGAAAGAAGAGGAAGAAGAGAGGACAGGAAGCGCCTGTATCCCTGAAGTATTCGGGACATCCCAGTTTCCCCCTACAGCACTGCTCACAGAAAACTGAAAAGAAAGACTTTACATCTTAACCTGTTTCACAAGACCTGTACATGAGCCAATGTTAATATGGGAACAAGAATTTGGTCCCAAAACTTGCATGCCTTTTATCAGCACTATGTGATTTTTTTGGTTTTATGTCTTTGCATTTTACTGGGTTTGTGGGTTTAAATCAAACAATTAACAACAGTGTGGTTTCTATTTGTGGTTTCATTCCAGTATCTATTGCAAAATGTTACAGTGACACCATTGCCTGTGTATCCCAATTATTGCTGCAGATGTACATCTGAATACAATCAGCTTATAAAGCCCTGCTGTTCATCTGTCTAAAACCAAAGACCAGAAAACAGGCTCTAAAGTGTTTAAGATTAAAAATAAATAAAATAAAATGGAATGTAAAGGGAGGGAAAGAAACCTCTGAGACAGATTTCTTTTTAAATTCAGTCCAGATTGGTGTTGCCCAAAAGCTATTCTCAACAGCTCTTAGCTCTACTGTAGCCTTCATGATAACAGTTGGTGGCCTCAGTCACATCTTTGGCATGTTGTTTTCTGCAGTATGCCCCCTTTTTCCTGCAGGAAGGTCACAGAGAGCCTCAGTAGGAAGGCAGAGGGGCCCAGGCCCCACAGCAGCTCCTCCAGGATCTGTCCCCGACCAGAAGTGCCCAGGAGAGGAGTGGGAGCTGTTTCCTGATGGCAGATGGGCAGAGGAGACCCTTGGGCTGTGGGGATGGAGGATACATGGGGGATGCAGGTTTGCATCATACTCCCCAACACCTCATTCTTGACACACTCCAGGCCCCATGCACTTCCACTATGCAGGCAAAGGTGAGTGCTCAGCCTGTGGTAATCTGCCTCTTACCCGGGCTTTCTGGCACCGTGCTCTTCCAGTCTAAACCATTGCCTCATTTTGTGGGCCCACAGTCATCGCAGGAAAGCATGCAGTGATATGAATGACTGAGAAGTGATTAATATTAAAATAAGAACAAGCAATTATTTTAATTCCTCATTCGCATGACTGAATTTGGGCAACCAAATTATTTCAGTGAGAACACCGCTGCTTTGTTTTGTAAGGGAGCTCTCAGGCAAAGATGTGGCAGTGTACTTCGAGCAAATATCACAGATCAATACTCATCTTTTTCCATATTCAGATTGATTAATATCCATGACATACTAACTGTATAATGAACATGGTACAATTAATGCTCCCCGTGCAACAGAAATAACCCATTAACTGGAGAAAAAAAAACGCAGTGTGTCAACACCAATCAAAAGCTTAGCAAGTCAAAAACTGCTGAGCTTGGGCTTGAATTCAACTCTGAAACCCAGATCTAACAAGACAGTAAACAACCTGGAGGATCCATTTGCATTGTGTAACCTCACTGAGCCCAGCAAAGTCCCGTGGCTGATTATGGGGCTGCATCAGCAGCATTTCATCCTCACTATGTCATGGTTGCCTTGTCTGATCCTGACTGGGGAAAGGGAATTTCTCTGGCGGATATGTCTGTTTTTCAATACAGGAGATGAATGAGGAATTCACTTTTCCGGTGGGTAGATTGTTCAATATCTCATATGGGTCAAAATATCCTTCAAGTCTGTTGGTTAAATTAATTGCTTTAGGGTTATATTCTTATTTTACTGAAGCAATGAATGCTGCTCTTCAAATTAAGAGAATATAGTAAGTTTCAACTCTACTGTCCCAGTGCCATACCTAGGAAGGAAGACTGAAAATCACAGAATCACAGAATAGTTTGGGTTGGAAGGGAACTTTAAAGGCCATCTAACCCAGCTCCCCAGCAATGAGCAAGGACATCTTCAAGTAGATTAGGTTGCTCAGAGCTTGGTCCAACCTCGAATATTTTAGGCATGAGACATTTACCACTTCTCTAGGCAACCTGTCCCAGTGCTTCACCACCCTCAGAAAAAAAAATTCTTGCTTGTATCTCATCTGAATCTACCCTCTTTTCGTTTAAAACCATTACCCCTTGTCATGTCAAAATCATATCCAGCAGGACAAAGACACAGAAGAAAATGATCATGGTATTTTGCCTTCCACAGCCAGCCATAGGAAAACGTGGGTAAAAATGTAGTCTGGTGGTGAGTAGGGGCTTTCAGAGAGCAAAAGCCTCCTGGCACCCAGCCACACTGCCAGGTCTGGCACAGCAGTGCAGCATGGTGAGGACAGTTACTGCTGCAGGCAGGTCCTGCTTGCTTCAAGAAGCTGGACGCCCACAGTTTGCCCCTTCCAAACACAGCATCATTGCCAGCTACAGACAGACAGCAGGCATTACTGGACTCATCAACTCTATGTATGTTGGTAGATTATAATAATACTATTATTTTTAATGAAGATGATACCTTTACTTGCAATAGTACCGGTAAAAATAAGGTTTAAAAGTGGGAAAGAACAGCGGACACAGCTACCACAGCTTAAGCCCATGTAGATCAGAGTTGAAGTGTTCCTTATTTTGCCTTTAACCATCTTATGGTATACAAACTACTTTGGAAAAAAAAGTTGCAACTTGGTTACTATGACTGACCATTGCCATATGGACCATAGGCTCTTGACATCTCTGATGTCTCTTTCTGAAGCTAGAGGTTTCTCAATGAAAGAAAACAAGAATACAGAAGACTGAAGACTGAAAGCCCTGAGTTCTCACTATCTGGGAGCTAAGCCTTTCTCTAAGAAAGCAAAAGGATCCTGAGAACACTGTCAAGCCTGACCTCAAAAGTGTGGTATTCAGCATCCCTCGCAACAGCCCTCTGCCAAGACTGAATTTCACTCTTGATGGAGTCAGCAATCAAAGGCAAAAAATGAGGAAAATATGAAGGTGAGGGAAATATTAATATCTCCAGGTATTGGAGTCCATTTTATGGCTGCTTCCTGAGCCAAACACAAACTACACAAGCAACGTGAGCAGAGCCACAAGCAAAGAATTACAGAAACCTGGTGCAAGTGCAATGAAAGCAGAAAATCTACTTCCAAACCCAAGGGAATCAGAGGGGATCTCATTCACGTTGTATCTCTTAGAAGATAAAAAGCTATTTTAAACCATGTTTTAATATGTTTATCAAAGGAAAGATAGAAATCCAACAATAACATCCCAAATTTCTCACAGATGGAAAATGGGAATCAAAGGGGTTTGCATAGAAATCTGTTGAAGTCAGGTTTTGTTTAGACAGTAATTCCTGCAAAGAATTAAACCACTTTCCCCTCATTTTAACTTGGATTGAGCTCTAGATGTTGGAAGCCATCTGTCCTCGCAAATCCAGTGCAGATAGAAAACAATCCTGACTAACTTGAACGAGAAATGCATGGTTATGTCAGTACCATTGATGAAAAAAGTGTTGAGGTCAAATCACCCCAAGACTATTTCAGTACAAAATGGCTACACCCCATGTAGGCATTTGTGGGAGAGTGGCTGACAAAGTACAGATGGATTTAAAACATAAGGTTGTGTGAAAGTCATATTTCATATCAGAATTTATCTAATACTGCTCTGTAGGATGTGCAGAGGAGCAAGAGAGGTGAATCCCTCACTGATGCAGGGAGTGGTAGTGATCAGTCCAGCAACGGTAATAATGCCTCACCATCTCTCAAGTAGAAAACAAAATCAGTGTCTACTAGGAGAAATAGCCTGTCTGTCTGTTTTCTCAGAAACCAGTCTGGGGGAGAAGGTGGATCACCCTAACCCCACTAATGGACTAATGAGCAATGCCACAGATGAGGGGATGAGGCACGTCACTGTTCAAAATATAGATCTCAAGTTGAAAATTCATCAACATTCAGCTTTATTAACATGTAGTATTTTGCCTCAGAAGAATGAACTGCAGGGGGAAATAAGCAGCTGGGGATTCAAGAAGCCAAGGACAGCCTCACTTCTTACCAAAACCTGTCACCTAAGAATAAGTAGACAAGCTCTGGGGACAGGTCACCAGCAGCAGCATCACACCCATCCCCATCTCCTATCATCATCTACTTCAGTGAAAACGATCACTTCCCTTGTTTTGTTTTATCCTGAATATGGATGGGAAATGTGAATGTTTAATAGTTTCAGTGAGAAAACAATGCCAGTAAGGGAAGACCATCTTTACTTTGTGATAGTTCATCTGGCCAGAGTCTTGCCATGTGTGAAACACAAGGCTCCCTGATGTCTTGGCTGTCCCAGGGAGATCCAATTGAGATAATTTGAGACAGAAATAAGCAAAGATTGTTCAACAAACACAAAATAATTTAATTTGGGGGAAGGGTAACCAAAAACCAAACACAATCTTTTTTTTTTTAGTTCATATTTTTCCATTTAAAATAATTTTGAAGAAATTGCTGAATATTCATTCTCTGGGATTTGGGAGGGAAGAAGGAGAACAAGAGGGAGAGAGAGAATAGGTGCATGTGGAGCTTGGGGGGGAAGTCAGGAGAGAAAAGCATTGAAAGGAATTGCCAGATTTGCTGAAATCTCTGCTAGCTTGCTAGATGAATCAGACCACAGAATATTGAACTAAGTAAGATTTATGACTGGGAATTTGAGGAAGTTACCTGTGATACAAAATACGTTATGTGAATGAGATCTCTTCTATTCTATTGACAGAAGCATATAATGAGCCGAGAGTCAGGTCCCCTCTGCATTACCTTGCTTGAGATGCTCCGTTTGACGGACAGCTCAGCTGGAGCGAGTCTTCCGCAGGGAAAACAAGGGCAGCGTGCCCTCAGGAGCTACAGGCAGTCTTCTGTGTGAAACTCCCTGAAACTTAGGAAGATGGGGGAAAAAATGAAAAACAAATACAAACTTTCCTTCTCCCCTTCTGTCATTAAACTGACATACAGAGACATACACACATGCAGAGGAGGGCACACACGTGCAGAGGAGCCTCAGAGTCTTTCGGGGGAGGGCTGGAGCAAAAGTCAGAGTCCACATTTACTTTCCCAGCGTCTGCTGTGAGAAATACAAATGGCTACATAGGTATCTGGCAGCATGAATTGCTATCAGGCTACCATTTTCATGCAGTGGCTTCCAAAATACACTGGGGTAATAAATATTACCCTTGTACCACACCAGCTGGTAAGGTTGGTTGCACTAAAAAGCTAGCCAGAAATGCCACCTATGTGGGGCAGTCTGCAGGAGACACAAAGGTGTCACAGCTGCCTCTACAGCACCTTTTCCAAACCCCTTTCCTGCATAGGGGCATGTGTCATGTTCAGAGCAGAGCACAGAACTCTGCCCTGCACCAAGTAGCCTCACAGCAGGGAAGAGCACAAGGAGCCCATGGAGCTACCACTCTTGGTCTGCATCCTGCACTTGGCAGCAAGCAGCATGGATCAGCCAATAATATGTTTTGAGTTTCATCAATCGGAACAATTTACAGCAGCATAATTGCTATCTCCTTATACAAGGATTTTTCATCACTGGCCACAGGGATTGAGCATGAACAAAAAAGCTCTGTCTTGCTTACACCAGCACTCGTGCCATCTTTAAATTAAGTTGCAGAGGAGTGAGTCAGCTCCCTGAGCTCTCACCTGGACGCATAGGATACAGAGGGCTAACTACTTGCTTTGCAATGCAAGCAGAAGCCAGCCCAGGTGCTTCCACAGATTTATAAGCCCAGAGTTTCATTCAAAGGCTGCAAAGGATCTGACAAGACATTGGACAGCCTGCTGACACCTTTCATGTTAACATACAGAATCATAGAATCACAGAATAGTTTGGGTTAGAAGGGACCTGCAAATGTCATGTAGTCCAACCTTCCTGCAATGAGCAGGAACATCTTCAACTAGATCAGGTTGCAACAATCTCTCCTTGCAAAATATTTAGAGTTATAAACCTGCTTACCTAGACATTCAAATGTTATGGCTGTCAGGTAGAAAGTGTCTGAATGTTCTATATAAGAACAAAATTAATCCAGTTTCCCACTTGAAATGATATTTCTGTTACACAGCCTTTTCAAAAACTGCTTAGAAAATATCTGTGAAACTGTTTTATATAATATGACATATAGAATGACACTGTGTTTCTCTCTGGGCAAATGCATGATGTTACCATGAGCAAATACTAGCAATGCACAGATGTGAAAGCTGCTGTAAAAATCAATGCTGTCCCGTACCAGAAAAAAACTCCACATTAAATACTCTATCTTCATAAATCTTACGGGGTTTATGCATTGCTGCCATTGGAAAAGAAAACCACTCTGAATGGTGTATTTTGAGGCAGGATGAGTTTAGTAAGTCTACTTAACTTAGCTTAACTTCACCGTATGCTGATCTGGAACCCTGTATCTATCACCTGAATGTTAAGATATGCATTAGTGCTGGTGTAACAAGGCAGGAAAAAAGAAGGAAATATGTTTTAACTCAAAGTGAGAGATGCTTTCCTGATTTATTAATTATTATGTTTCATTCAACATATCTCACTACAAGAAATGTCACACTCTCTTATTTAAAAAAATTATATTTATTTATTCAATTGTTTCTGTTTTCTCCAGGAAAGTGTAAACACATTGTACCCTACGATTTTATGTTTTTAAAAGGTGACCTATACTTTCCATTTCAAATGCGGTTTCTTTAATGAAAATATTGTAATGTCAGTCCATGCAAAGCAAACGCATATTAATATGCGTTTACATCTGTCTCATATTAATATTCATGCCTGAATCCACATCCCTACACAAAGCCAATTTTCTGACCATCTGTGTGATGGCTTGTGGATGCAATGAATAAATTTTATTTGTGAGGGGAGTGATAAATCATGTATCTTCAGTTTTTCACCCACAATCTCTCCTCTTAGGTGCTAAAATGTTTTCATTGTGATTAAGAATTTTTAAGTAAAGCAAATTGATTAACCCCTTAGCACATCATGTAGCTTCATATGCCAGGTGAAAATCCACACAGAACATTCAAAGTACAGTTACGAGAGTGAGAAGGAGGTACTGCAGTTTTAGGAGTTCAAATTCTTGAGTTATTCCTGTCTCAGAAACACACTCAGTGTAATAGTATAGACTAAATTTCTCACACTGATGCTGTGGAGTAGCTTAGTCTGTAAACAGCCTGACTGCTTGCAGCAGGCTTGTCTTTAGAGTTAAATACTATGAAAAGTAAAATGATTGTAACCTGAACTTCAGTATATACTGTTTCATGTGGTTTTGTTAGTGCTAAGGCTGACAAAGTAACTGACCAACCTTGGTTGGGTATCAGTCACAAAAAAAAATGATTCCTAAGGCATCAACTCTACATCAGCCCCTGAGCTTCCAGAGTACAAACGGACTCTGATTTTCTCTGGAAAACAAGTCTGCTCCTAAATTCCCAAAGGATAAATTTGGGCCTCAGTCACACCAACGTCCACTCCGAGTAAATTTGATGGTAGTGAGAACAGCATTGTATCAGGGGGTTATTCTCAGACAGCTCATAATGTAAGTGTAATATAGTCCAAAAACACAACTACACAAAGCCAAGTGCAATAACTTTCAGTTGCAGAGTGCAGATTAAAAAGATAGAATTCTCAGCTAAACTTGGGACCCAGGCACCCGTAAGCCTGGGAGGGTGATAAAAAAGACCTGCTTCCAGGGGCTGTCTAGCCCCAGCCACACTTTTTAAAGAATTATCTTTAAGCAGACCCCTCAACACAGACATTTTCTCTTACTCAGAAGCACAAGGTCTGAACAAACTCATTCCTACATTCTGTCTAAGCACTGCTGTAATACAAGAGGTACTGTGGTTTCCCCTCCATCAGGCAAACAGACCCCATCTAATGTACAGCAGCAGTGCCGGGTTCCTCTCTAAACAACAGCCCTGGGCACATTCACTGGAAAATGTGCTGGGATAAAAAGTGCCAGCACCAATCACCTTAGGCATGGCTAAAGCATTCGCTTGAATAACAAGAGACTTGTGTCTTTTTTCAATCTGCAGTATTCAAACCATGGCTGCTGCCACCCCAAGGGAATTCCCTGTCCTTCAGGCTGCTGACTAGTCGTCACCTATTTCACTTGAATCAGATCCTCTGAAGGAGACGTGCACACACAAATTCCAAAATTAAAACATAGTTTTGCCAATACTAAACTACATTATTTCCTCTAACATCTGCAGTGAAGTCACTTTAACAGCAGTTTTCTGTAGTTACAATGACACTGTTTGGCCTGGGATACCAAGTTCGTTCCTGGAAGCTGGACTTTGCGCATCTTTGTAGATACAGATTATGGAACTAACAAATTGAGGAGAGATTATTCTTTCCTCTTTCCAAGGTAGGACAAATCATGTCAGCAGCAAATAACCAACTTCTAACTTGACAATTGAGCTGTAGGTAGTTTTAACATTACTGTGCACTGAACTGGAATCTGAAAAAGGAATTGTGAATGAGCTTCATACTTCATCAGCATAATTGGCAAGAAATTACTTGTAGTTTGAATAAAAACATACAATTGGTAAAAAAGAAGCTCAAATAACACTACAGAAAATAAGCAACGTAGCTGGTCAATCATTATTTACAGGGAACCAGGTTTGTGGGGAAACCCTGGCTGGTAATATATTTACATCTAATATCCTATTGTCTTAGTAAATTGCATTCTATTTACAACCCTTCATAATTGGAAAACAGGACATTTCAAGAGACTGCCAAATCCAGAGGTTTGAATCCTCATTCCTTTGTTCCTCCATTGCTCTTCACAAGGCAAAGACAGTGCCAAGTGGAAGTGGCAAGTGGGAGGTGGCACCTTTCATCATGACCTTGCTACACAGGGCCGGTAGTGGTCCTGAAAGATACTGCTGTTCTCACAAGTGTCGAGGGACCTATGAGAAATGAGCTAAGTTTCATCAAAGTTCCCAGTGGAAAGCATCTGTATTACAGATACTGCCAGGAAAACTAATTGATTTCCATGACTAATGAAATTCATATGGAAATATTGATCAAAATACTCCCTTTAGGTTTTCACATAAAGCATGTAAACAAAAACATTTAATATAAATATATCTAATATTTTATATTGATTCCTAATAAGTTTTAAAGCAAATAAGTTTTAAAGCAAATGGATACATATATCTTTCACCCACTTGGAAAAACAAAACCCATTTCAAAACTGGTTTTCACTTCTCTTATTAGTTTCTTTAATTGCTCGTATCTGCTGAGACACATGGAAAATTTCTCATCCACAAAAACAGCAAGGGCAATAAAACTCCTGATGTTCACAGGGGCTACTCACATGCCAGAAGATATGAATGTTTATAGATGCTTTGTTAGGCTGCTGCCTGATTATTATTGTCACCTTTAAGGTTGTAATTGGCCAGCGTAAAGGCTTTGTGCGCACAGAGAGAGCAGAATGAGCCATCAGAGGGAACAAAAAATAAACATGGCTTGCCTAGTTTTTTGTAGCTTCACCCACTTCAACTAACAGAACAATCAGCAAGAAACTGTAGAAAGGCACAAATCAATTCTGTCGTGAGGCTCTCCAAATCAAACCTAAAGGGTAATTTTCAAAGTCTCTGCAAATCCACTGTAACGGTGCGGAAAGCAGAAAATATCTGCAGCACCACCGTGGAACAAACTCCTGGTACCAACACTCTTCCAGAGATCCCAGGACTATATTCAGCTCCAATAGTAGTACCCCCATCAGTCTTTGCCTACAGCCCACAAAGAAAACAAGTAGCAGTAGCCTTGTATGTTCTAAGCTTCAAAAGATCATTTGTGTCCAAACAAGAATAAAAGAATTATAACATTTCCAGTAATGCCAGCACAAGAGAGTTTTTTCTCTTCATGCTTTGGGCAAAAGGCATACACACACTGTTACCTCTTTCAAGACCATTTCAACACTTCCAGCACCTCTCCGTGAGACTAATTACAAGGGAAATGAAGTTGGTGTTAGAGCAGAAATTCAAGCCCAGTTCAGGGAACTTGATCCCTTCATTCCTATTCCTAACACAAAGAAGGGACAAAGCGGGCACTAAAGCCATGTTACTCCAAACATTGCATTTGTGTCTCATTTGGTGTCAAAGCACACAGCAGTTCTCATAAAGGCCATGTGCTGTAGTTCCCACTGCATGGAAAGCCAGGCACAGAGAGATGGTGGCTGGTGAGCTCCTGGCTGAGAACCCCTTGGTCAGTGCAAACAAGCACAACCTCAGACCTCGCAACGCTGTGGTCAGTGTCCTCTGGCACTGGCACTTAGAATCTGAGCTGCAGCCACAGAAGTGAAAAACAAGTGTGCATTAGTAAAATAGTTCCTCTCAGGGCAATTGCACTTCTTAGTCCTTCTCCTCCCCAGTATCCTTGTAGGTTGATACAGATTCCCTGGAGAATTAATTTTAATTTTAAAAGAGCCTCCAGTGGATAATGTGGAAAGAAAACTGTTCCCACAGGATCTGCTGCACTTGCAGCAATGATATTCATCCTCCAGGCTGAAAATGCTGACAAGTTGAGCTAGGTGCCCTGATTCGGCATGGGCTGCAATCTCCTGTCCAGTGTGATCAGTATCTATGAAGCTGCCCTAGGGACTGCAAAGACAGTTGAGGAGTTTAAAAGGCAGTTAGCTGAGATAAACTGCCAATTTAATTGTCTCATTCCAAGTAAACTATGTCTGTTATGGCAGGAGATTTTAAAGAGCAACTGAGAATTTCTGGGTTCCCACCCAGCCAATGCTGAATGCGTACACTGAAAGGATCACTGAGGGGAAGAGGAAGACTGAAGTGAGAACCCTCATTGCCTTTCATAGGCTCTGGATCCAGTCTCCAGTACAGGATGCATTGTTAAAAAATAAGGTTTAACTGGAAGCTTTCTGGCAAAGTAGTTGGGAAACACTACATCATCTACATAAAATATCCTTCAAGGCATTTGTCTGAGTCCCAGCAAAACTTCTGCTCACAAATCCTTTTCAGTGGAAGGATATAATTTCTGGTCAAACTAGGAAAATGGATGTTGTTTCTGCACTTGCAACAGGGACACCAGGAATTGGGCAAAACTGCTTCCAGACCCGCTCTGCTTGACTCAGAAGAAAGATAAGCACTTAAAAGAGCCTCAGAGCTGAATTTTTCACGGCCCAGGAATGGTTTTGGGGATTGAGAGTCTCTCCTTGCCTTACCAAAGATGTTTCAATCTCTATAAAAAAACTAAATATCCAGAAGTGTGAAATACTCCTTGAACCAATGGCCCCATGGCTGAGGCACCTGGCACTGCAGGTGGGTGAAGGTGGGCTTCTCCCAGGCAGGCACAGTGCCCTAAACACCTTCCACAGGCTCATACATATTTCTTTCTCATTTTTCCCAGAAGAAATAAAAACTTTTACAAATTTTCATTGCATCCAGCAAAGAACAGCAAGCTCCTTTCATCTGCAGAGGTTTTGCAGGCCAAAGAAGACTACCTAGGAGGTCACAGAAATGGGCTTCCCCTCTTAACTCCTGCTCCACCAGGAGATCCTGCCTCGGCGTGTTTGCATCTTCTTTCCACCATGCTCTTTCCATTTCTCTGCTTTTCCTTGTAGCTATTTGATATTTCTATCAGCTCCAACCCATAAAAGGGGGAAGGAAAGGACGAGCATCATCACTACCTCTGAGCTACCACCAGCCAGACCTGCTGTAGAAAGGAGCCCTCTACATCCTGTACTTCTACCACTGCTCTCTTCACCTCTAACAGACCAGAGCTGAACAGCACCCTCATCCTCCCTGCCCTGTCTATTCCCCTCAGCCTTGGTTCATGTTTTTCATTCAGGTGCTGTGTCTCTTTGTCACACAGGTGCAAGGAATCTGAAGTGTTTTCATAAAGAGTGACATTAAAATGCTCCTGAAACTTGGAAATGGTTGGTGCTAAAATACGACTGTTTCCAGGAGAAATAGCGGCACATAAGGTTGACCTTGTTCCTACCACTAAGGAAGGCGAATGTTCAGTTGGCCTTGTTTTTCCAGTCAAATAATAGATGAAATACAGACTGGTGGACTTAGGCAAATTTATCTGCCAAAATATATAATTTTAAATGGAGAAGAGGGTGAAAAAGAATAATGCTGTCTGTCCATGCTCAAGCATTTAAATTGCAAGTCTTCCATTAGAAATTTTGATTTCTCAGAACTCTCATCTTGCCTTTGCCACTTTTCCTTTCTTCCAACCCATTATCAGTTTTCTCTTCCATCCCATTGGCACAGAGGCTCTGGTTGTAAGGAGTCTGTGCCACCAGCCCAGTTTCATTATCCTTAGTGTTATGTCAATTTGAGACCAGTCAGAAGTTCTCAGATGGCAAGTTTCACCATCGTAAATTGTACAAAAATATTCTCTGCGAATGCACAGACCTCAAGAATCTTTCAAAACTGGCTTCTTACCTGTATGGAGTCACCAAGACTTCTAGTAGTACTGTACTTAACTATGGCCACGCCAAGATTTCCAATTTTTTAAATAAGATATTTCTAGTCTCCCTCAACAAAACCTTTCAGAATTCCCATTAGGTGGGAAACACTCCAACTCCCTCTTTGTACTCCCCAAACAAACCTAGCTATTTTCCAGATTCTGGAATTTCTCAACCATGGCAAATACCCTCAACACATCTGATCAACTAATTAACTCTCCCCTGCTTTGCCATCAGTCACAGTTCTACAGCACTGAACTCACACTTGTGTCCACGGAGTCACATTTCACAAGGCTGCATTAAATCCATGAAAAAACTTTAAAACCATTTAAACTCAGTCTGATACAGTTTGGGATGAGGATTCTCAGCTGTGGAGTTCATTGTAGTTCTGGTTACTCACTGGAACAATGCCAACCTATGAGAAAGCAGAAAATCTAGTTTGTAGTTACTGCTCCTCCAGATGATCACCCACATAAAGCCCAATCAGCAAAACAAAGCGTCTTTTCTAATTCACCATCAGAAAGGTCTGCACTTTGAGAAAGGCCTGGTTCTTCCGAGCAACAGCCTTGAAAGACATATTTTAGTTTAGACATTCTCCATGCCACTCCTATCATTGCAAAATGACATTAATAAGAATCAGTTCTAGAACCAGAACACATCATTTTTATTAGTCAGTATAAATGATGTCCTTAGCACCCTGTTTCTGACACATCTTAGGTTTGCAGCTAATGTACACCAAAAGCTTCCACACTAATGTTCAGCAATAACTTCCTGAATAATCACAGGAATCCATTTATCATTGTGTCATGGGTTCAGCAGTAGCAGTCATTTTTCTCCTTCTTAGGAGTTGGTGCAGCACTGTGTTTTTGACTTGTGGCCTGAGAACAGCGCTGATAACACCA
>JAOEHY010006387.1:0-26343 GCA_025447955.1 Psilopsiagon aurifrons | reverse complement strand
ATCCTAAACTCAGACAGCTCCAAAGAGATTTGAGAACAACATGCCAGAAGTGCTGCAGTTAAGAGTTTGGTGCGTTTGCTGAGTGCACAGAAAGGAGCCAGAAATAGCACGCAAAGCCGAGGTTTGGCAAGAACGACACAGCGTGTACCCCGAAAGAGGAAAGTCAAGGAGTGCTAAATGAATGGTGACAGCAGCAAGTCATGCTTTGATGTAGGGAGTGACCCCAGGGACTACTCTTGTTGGGGCAGAGGTGCTAGTTATTGCTGTGTCCCTCCTCTGGTGGTTTTAGTGGAGAAGCAGAAGGCTGTGGTGGAGAACAGAAGAGGTATGTTGAGGCTATGCCAGCTCTTGGGCAAGAGGCAGTGCTCACATCACTTTCTGCCTCAGACTAAGACAGAAGTCGTAAAAGGCAGCAAACACCTGGAGTTTGGTTGGTTGGGGGGGGTGAGACCTGACCATTTCTGAGAGAGCAAGAATGATCAAAATTCTGGACATCTTTTTATTCTCACACAGAGCCCCAAGATGCGGGCACAGAGGTCTGCTATGGGCACGTAAGCTAACTGCTACTCACTCTTCTCCCCAGGAGTCCAAAGGGAAGTCATGGTTCAGCCCAAAGCCCATTTCCCAGGCTAGCTTCAATTCCCAGCAAGTTCTAAAACAAGCCACAGCAGCTGAAATCCCTGGACAACAAGAATCAACCAAGAGCTTCCTCCTGTTGCACCATCTGCATGATCAAGATACCTGCTCTTGCCAGCAGCTTTCTGTGACCTCTAAAGAAAAATTCATACATGTTCATTCACCCCAATTTGCCGCTATCTGCATCCTCTGTCCCAAACCCGGGAAGCTATAAGGATGGTTTCCTGGCTCCCTTATCTCTGTTTTCCGTCATTATCAAGGGATCTCCATGAGAGACTTGGCTCATGTTCTCTGCACATCTCTCCAGTTACTCTGCAGTGGGGCTACTCTCACTTCCTGGTAACAAGACTACCAATGCAAAAATTAACTGCAACCCCCCTGCATTATCAGCTTGGATACCAGCAGCACTCAAATTTCAGCCTCTATGGCTTTATGGGTTTCTTAGCATGAATTTAAAAGAACCACTTATCTCAGGCTAGAGATTCATGCGTAGGCCCAGAGTTAAAGTAGGGCAATACTTTAGCTGCATCTCAAGCTCACACTGTAATGAAGCAAAAGCTGCAACTTCAAGCTCTGAAGGCGCACAGCAGGCACACCTCCTGCAACTGCTCTGAATTAGATAGCTTCTGAGCAACTTGTGCGAATCTTGAAAACCTAATACCGCTCGACAGCCTGCCACTGAACTGCTTTAGCAGGCAGGTCGAGCTGCAGCATTCCTTCACATACATTACTGGGTCCTCAGTATGGTGCTGGGAATAAGACCCTTTTCTGTAGCAGAGGAATGTGGTAGATATGCAAACCCTGCAGGAAGCAAACTTCAGAATGGCAGATTTCCAAAGGCATCTCTGGGCAAAATGAGGCAAAACTGCCACTGCCAAACTACCCCAGATTGTCTACAATAGGACAGAAAAATACTTAACTGCCATCAAGATGAAAACAACGAAACTGACAGCCGCATTAAAAACAAAATCCACACCATGCCTTCTGCACATTCTGTTCCTGACTTACCTTCTTCACAATTATGAGACAGATCTAATAACAGCCCCTAGAAATCCAGCTGTCACATTTTGACAGTTCACTGATTGCCCACATAGATCTAATTACTCAAGCCAGTCCACATGCCTAAAACTCCACGTGGACACAGCCATTCCTCAGCCTTGCCCTGCCAGGGGTCTGAAGAATGGAAAGCAAGAGCACTGCTAGGATGATCAGATGCTTTTTGGAGCAACCAAGGTCAAAGTGTAGGGAAAAGAAGACGGGAAACAGCTGCTCTAGAGCTAAGAGACAACAGAATGCTTACAGACCTAGAAAAATAATTAACAAACTAATGAGCCATAGTTGGCAAAGGAACAACAGGTCAAGGAAGATACAATTCCTCAGTGCAGGGACAGGTGAAGAAGGAGGGAAGCTCTCCCACTTCAGGGCAGATTGGGACCGAGTTAGCAGCTCTATCACGGAGCTGTGACAAGCGGGGATATGTTAAGAGATGAGGCGATTTAGTCTGGAGTTTCAGGGTTGGAATAAGCAGCAGAAGGTGAACAAAAGGCAACATCTGTGGTGGATCCAAACAGGAGAGAGAGGTGGGATGGCAATGCCGCAAGGTTTGTTTTGTTCTCAGGTTTGTTTGTTTTAAAAGGAAGTTAACAGAAAACACCAGCAGCTTAAAATGCTCCAAGCATACAGCCTGCCACTCCTCCTGGGCCATGACAAAACCTCCCGCCCCATAATGAGAAGGGCTTCTTGGGATCCAGTAGCTCTCCAACTCTTCATCCCCGGCTGGGGGGCAGAGGGGGTTCCCATATCAGCGGCTCAGCAGCATGGAGCTCCCCACACTGGCATCGGCCACCGGCCCAATTCAGACCTGTAATCTCCCTCGACTTTGATTTAATGCAGCAATTACTGGTAATGTGGTTTGAAGGAGATAAATGCCCAGTACAGGGCTGGCTGGCACTGACGCTCATTCCGCTCATGATGCGAGAACAGTTTTAATTAAAATCCCCTTTATGATAAAGGAGCTGCTTGACTGGATGTTTCTGTGCAGCCCTGATACGGAGCCTCCTCCAAAGCGGATTAGAAATCAAAGTTTCCCCCTTCTCGCTACTGGCAACACACAAAAATAGGGAACACAGTCACCATGTCACCCTTCTGCAATTGCCTTAACCCCAGAACTGCTGGGAAAATGCCCACATTTGCTTAAAAGCAACTGCCACCTCTTGTCATAGCCCTAAGTGTTTTCCAAAACCTAAACACAGGGACTGCTTTAATTATAATAAACATATCCATAGAGCTCAACTTCCATGATCCAAAATGGCTTTCCTCTCTATCTGGTTTAAAAGGGAATCAGCTTCACCTCTTTTATGGCAAATGCACCCATACAACCTGCATTCTGGCAAGGAGAGAAAATCAGACCCATGGTGCTCTGGCAAGATGGTAGGAAGTCAGGATCTGGCAGAAAGGCTGGAAAAGCAGAAGCTGCTGCTGAGTGAGGCAGAGTGGCACGGACAGGGAGGACGAAAGGAACAGCACTGCAAGATAAAGGCATAAAATTTGGCAGAGCGGTCAGGATCCCAGCACAGACATGTTCCAGAAATGATCTGTCAGCTCTTGATCGAGTTACAGCAAATGTAGGTACAATTTTGGGTTGTTTTTTTTCTTTACAGTATAGGAAATACCAGAGATGAATACATTAAGCACAGCTAGTTTCTATTATTGCAAGTGCCAGGAGCAGATTGTCACAGTGAGAAATTGGCCTGGTGCATTACACAGAAAAGGCAGCGCTGGGTTTGGAGGCCTGCAGACAGTGCAATGGGAAGATAAAGAGCCTCAAGTCTGAATGCACATTATTCCTCTCCTTAAGCCCCCAAACACACATAAACATAAAGAGGCTGATGTAAGCAGCTGAATTTCTCCATGACCTTCAGAATCTATCTGTGGAACATGGGACTACCCGAGCCTTGTCCCTGGAACCTCCACCCCTTTTCAGAGCCTCGTTACCCTAAAAGCACTCCATATTCCATGACATGGTCTTCTCTTCCAAAGCCCTCAATGCCAGAGTCAATGGGATTCTGTTTCAAAACCCCTTTTTCTTTAAAATAAGAAAGTACCTGAAAGTGTCTGTCATGTTCCATTATTCCCCACCCCCTCCACACAGCACAATACAGATGAAAAAGAAGAAAGATCCCGATAGAACCAAGAAGGATTCGGCACAACAGCATGACAAGCTGACTCCACGGGAGTCTGAAGCATCAGGCACCAAAGGCTGATGTGGGTGAAATGGTTTTAACCAGCCTTCAGGAGCACCTTGCTCCTCAACAAGATGAACAAAGGGTACAAACGCCAGGTCAGAGACAGCAATGTGAAGATTTAATGTGGTTTTGCTGGTCCAGAAGGGAGAAAAAAATGAAACCAAAAAAGGCCTGGTATAATTAACAAGATTAAAGGGGGATTTAGGATCAGGACAGAAAAGCAACGGGCCAGATTGATCCTTACAGGATTAAAGCTGGAATCCTACTAAGAGTCCAGTGGTTGAGAGATCAACGCAATGTAATGGGATTAAATCAACATCAGCTTTTGTTTTTATAGAACTGAAGCCCAGCGCCTATGTCTTACCGCTTCGGATAAACGTTGGAAAGTTGACTGGTACCTACAGACCAGCGTGCAGGTTGTCTTCCTACAGGGTCTTCCCCCTTCAGCCCTCTCACAGAAGAGCAATAGGCTCTTTCAGAAACAAAGGACAAAAACCATGTGGTTTGTAGCAACTTGTCCAACCCACCAAGAAAGCTGAGGATTTACCAAATTCCATGTTCCAGCCATCTCTACATTAACTGGTATCAAGTGTGATGGGTTCACCCCAGGACTGACGGATGGGGAAGCCAGCAGGACAGTCCCAGCTGCATTCAGACATGCTGCCGACAAGCAATTGGATTTTGATATTGTCTCTTGCCGGCGCAGAACAAAGGACACAGTATAGTGTGCAGAACACATCAGCAAACACATTTAAGACAAATTGTCGCATGTCCCCGTGGCACAACAATACCCAAGAATTACAAAAGTGAGAAAAGCCTCTTTCAGCATGTTTCATTTGCATTACAGCTGGTGCAACACATGCAGGCCAGCTGCACCTCTATTCCCCTGCCCCAAAGTTTCCAAAGCTTCCCGGTAATTTGAGTTGGTACAGGGGGGAGAGAAAGAGGGAAACAGGACAAGAAACTCAGTCCTGCATAAATATGTGTACTGGTTTTAAAGTTTTTACTCTCGTAGGAGAGAAAACCGTGCATGTTTAAATGGGAGGGTGTCCATCACCACCCTGCTCGGCTGAAGAGGGAAAGGGTGTTTACTGCACACCCGTTCACGGCAGCTAAGGAGCTGCACTGGAGAGCCACACTCCCCATGCAAGGAAAAAGCATTAAGGCACCTCATATTTCTACTGTACTTGTGAGTCCTAAAGGTGTTTAAAAGCAGCAATTACACATACACTATATACACTCCAGCAAAGCTTTTCCTGCAGAAGAATTTCCCAACACTAAAATTCTAAGATGCAGATACCACTCATTTCTTAAAAGAGGCCCCAATCAATAGCTTCACCTATGCTGAAAGTGCTTCTCCTTTTCAGCTGCCGGGACCAAAGTAATTGGCATTCAGTGCTCCTCCTCACTGTGCAGAACATTGAGGAAGCAGCCAAAATTCTCAGCGTAATAAATTGGGGTGAAGCTACTGATGGATCCAACAGGCCTATGCAGCACTACTGCGATGGGCCTGATGGAGCTACAGGCCCCACGTACGCTGCCAAATAGGCATTGCCAGCTTCCTAAGAGATGCTTCATCTTTACTCAGAAGGCTTCTCCATCCACAACGGTACATACGTCAAGGATGCTAGCAGACATCACTGTAGTGATTGAGGGTGGGCTGAAAAAGGAGGCCATTACAACAGAAATGAAAAAGTAAAAAATAGCAGCAGGCAGATCACACTGCACATTTTCTGGTTTCTACCCACGTATACATATCTGAATTTCAGCATTTTTCTACATTTAAGCTTTGTTTCAATACTGCATGCTTTATAAAGAAGTACAGAGGAATGTTCCAGTATTATCCTCTGCCAGCTCCTTAAAGCACGATGAATAATAATATCTAAAAAAACCCTATCATCTGGTCAAAATATTTTCACTTCATCAGTATCTTATGTCCAAGTTTCAATTAGAGCATTGTGTGGGGGACAGCATGTTTCATTTGAAGCTTCACTTGAAGCAGGAAAAAAACTAACTGCCTTTGCCCTGGATTCAGCTACAAACCCAAGAACCATCTGGTAAAAAATCAGCCAGAGCATTGTGCAGGCAGTATATTAGTCATGAGACACAGGACTCTGAGAACAATGAAACCTAAATTTAAGGGACAGACAAGGGAAACATAATTACTTGTTTAAACTTCTTCACAGCTTTGAGGAATCTTTAACACTTTCAGCAAAAGAACTTAGCCCTGGAGGGCACAAAGCACATCCTCAATTGATTCCTTAATTTTCTTTAAGCCTGCTTCCACTTTAGTGCAGAACTACCTGCACTGGTCTATCAGCAGCACAGCCTGCCTCTCCAGCACATGGCCACAGGATGCGTCGTACAGTCCTTGGTATGGAATACCATCCAGAGCTGCGGTACTGCAGATACAGACTGCAGAACCTCCTCCAAACTGAAACTCCCAAAAGAAAACATTCTGTCTGACCCCACAACCCAACTCAAACTCCTGCTGTACCCAGTAGCCTTCACTGAAGGCAAAGGGATCTGTTTCAGCTAACCACACAAGCCATCCAGTCACACCATGCACACATACACAGTTAATAAATACCCTAGACTGCAAAGAGCTATAACAAAAAGGCCATCCAAATTCGTATCACTCAAAGACCTTTCTTATACCACTGCTGTAACCTTGAGGGTCAGGACAAGTGTAAGATTCTGGTGCTGCTGGAATCAAGATTTGCAAATAAGCACCACAGGAAGTGCAGGAAACACAGATGTTCAATCTCAAATTGCTGTTATCTGCACTCTTCCTCAAGCTTTCAGCTGGAAACCAGAAAGGCTGAGGTTTATTCTATCCTTACTCTCTTATGGTTTATCCTCTTCCTTCCAAGATAAACAGGCTGTTTAGTGAAAAACTAACTTAAACAGGACCCGGTCCTGTTAGTCTCCCAAGGCTTGGACAGACTTAGAGCAAACAGGGACCCCTGTTCTCCTTGCTGTTTGGACAGGTGGGAATACAGCAGTCAGGCAGAAGAGCCACTGGAGAAAGTCATATCAACTTAGCCAGCCTACAGCCCTCTAATTCTGTTGTTTAGACTCATCAGGGAAGAAAACGCCTGAACGTGATCACAATGTGCTGGGCACTGATTTTACCCAGGTTTAAACATTAATCCAGTGTAGCCTACAGAATAGATCATCCTGATCCTCAATCTCCCTGCTCTGAAGCCAGGATCTTAATTTGAAATGCCTTCTCATTTTTGAGCTGCACCAGGCTTTTTGGTCTCAGCAGTGACCTTGGCATCTTCCAGGATTACAGGCTTGCAGGAACACAGAACTGCAAAAAATCACCTGGATTATCAGTTCATGGTGCTTTAATAACATAGGCGGTCGCATTATATAATCTCTTTTCATAAACTCTTCTTTCTCTGTTTCCCAAATCTCCAAAGCCTGTATAAAACCCTAGATGCAAATAGATGCAAGTTGCTTCATCACATTAACCCCCCCAGGGGAACACAACACAGGCATTTCCAAACCAGCTGTGCAGGGAGCACCTTGGGTGTGGAAGCAGCCCAGCCATGTTCACAAGGTGCTGCATCAAAGCTAATAAACCTTATCGAGCAGCAGAACTCATTATCTCAGACTCGGCGCTGGACAAACATAACTATATTACTCCTGGATTCATGCTGCTACATATGCAGGCCACAGTATGGCACCGTAGGGACTTGCAGACAGGGGAATCAGCTCACAGACTACCAGCTCAGGGAATTTTTCCATGAGCTCCATTTTATGATTCTCCAGGGCTTTGTTGCTCTGGAGCAAGAATCCAATATCGGTGTTATATAACATGAAGTGTCTTTTACCCTCTTCACAGAAATTCACACCCAGGCCTGACCTCTAACATGCATTCAGGAAAACCTTCCCACAGGCTCAGGACCACCGTGTCCCACATCTTAACCTCTCTCAGCACCCACTGAGACTGCTGCTCTTCATCCCATCAGAGCTCCAGTTGATGCCCAACGTGTTTATTTGCCATTCCTACAGAACAGGTTCCAGCCAAAGACCTACAGGCACAGCCAGACTTCCCCAGCAATAGCTGCCCCAGGCTTGGCATCAGAACAGAGCAAGGAGGCCGTTTTCCTTGGATAGCCACTTGCTTTGCTGCTATCAGATGCATGCTTTGAAAGCCATGCCATAATGACCGCACTCGTCACTGGTGTAGTTACCTCTCATGGAAAAAAAAAATCCAAACAAATAATAGGAAGACCTGGCGTGAGGGAGAGCACGTTGCTAAGACCCAAATTTGGCAGCAGAGTTGGATTTCCAGTCCCTTGGTGGTAAAACTGATGAGCTCGGAGCCTAGGGGGAAAAATTATTCCAGTGAATGCAAAGAGAGGCTTTTAAGTGACAAAAAGGCAAGTAAAAGGCAGGTCAGGAAGAAAACCAACAGAAAAATGTTTCAAAATGAGCTTGGCAAGCTTACTGGCACTGTTCTTGCTTGCATGGTAATTAGTAGGTCTAGGTAAGATCTTCACTTTCACAGGGCTCTAGAGAAAGAAAGCATTTCTCATTGCAATAGGCAGCCGGCCCTCTCACAACCACTCAGCATGTACTCTGTACATGGCAGCGAGAAATGAGGAAATTATCTATACCCACTATAATCTGAGATCAGAGCGATGAATCCAGTGCTTTCCTACCAGAAGCCTAGCAACAGCATGGACCTCCCCTGCCTTGGTCCCTCCTGCCTTTGATAGTTTCAGCTGTCTTTGAGCACAGGAGAAGGATGGTTGATAAATTGCTTGCTAGGGCTGCTGCCCCTTCCTTTCAACCTTTCTTGTAACAACAGACCTCCAACAAGGCAACATTCATACATGCAACTCTCAGAACACATCATGCTCTTTAGAAAATACTTGGAATGAAATGACTCTAGATTGTATCTTATGACTCACAGTACACACAGATTCATCTGCTCATAAATGAAAAAAATAGGCTTTCTTATCCAGAAAAGGGCTGAACACTTTTCCCACACTCAAACCACTTTGCTCCTGGCTGTTGCCAGCAGAATGCCTGCCCCTGTTGTCAGTACAGACCTCCTCCCAAGCAAAGACCCTCTCACCTTCGGAGCCCAAATTACCCCATGGTAACTGCTGACTAGCAGCCCTGTTGAGCAACTCAGGACTCCACACATCTGCAGGTAAACAGGGATGAGTACATGAAGACACTAAAATAGTTTTGATGGTCCCTTATGGACAAAAAAAGAGCCCCTATACACACTTCCTGTATGTTGAAACTCAGTGAGTTTAGACACTGATGATCAGATATATGCGTTCGGTTTTCAGCATCAGAAAGACTATCACACTGTCTCTACTGCAGAAAGACTTTATACAACTGCATCCTACACAATGAAAGTGTTAAGATAAATAGTCTCTCTTGCTATTTATTGGCACAGCTAGTCTGCCACCTTCCCTTCCCTCACAATGCCAAGCATTAGGTCACCACAACAGATACTTTAAGTTTCCCACTCTTCAGCTCTCCACAGCCCACAGTCCCCTGCAGTTTACAAGGCTCTCATTTAAGAGTATCCTGCAACAAGTTTCACCCGAGGGAATACAGTTCAGCGAGCAGGAATGTCAGCCTGAACCAAGGCTACACCACCACTTCGTCTCAGAGACAGCATTATAATCAGGATGGGACTGTGATGTTGCAGGTTGTTGTGATGTTTGGGGTTCAGTACTCGCACTGTACAATAGCTGCAGAGGAAGGTGTGTTCTCATTTTATTATTTGTCAAGTGTGACAGCATTCAGTATTGCACAATCTCTTCAAGGAAGATAATTCTGTAACCTGCACCCTTGGGGGACACACACACACATTACAGTTGCTGTGGGAACCTCCATTCTGGATTTCAGGACTTGCATATTTAAAACCTCAAATTTAACATTGCATTAATGTAGCTTCATGCACTGAATTAAGGAATGACTCAGTACAAATCACCATGCATCTACTGAAGTCCTGACATTCCAAGGACAAGAGGCACAGGACTGAAAAGACACAGTATGGGGAACAAGAAGGGAAAGAGGGGCAGGGGGAAAGGGAAAGGAACCTGTGATCAGGGAAGCAAGAAACCAGCACAGCCAAGGCACAGCAAACCCCAGAACAAACCAGACCTGTCACTCGGGGCTCCTTTTTCTCACTGCTGAAGGTTATGCAGCCCATCAGGATAAAAAGAGCTTAAAGCAGAAACACAAATGAGCACAGAGGAAAAGGTTCCTGAAAGGGCTGAGGAGGGGAAGTTTCCCTGAAAGTAACAGGGTAACTTGTACTGAGAAAGGAAAGATTATATCCAGATAGTACAAATTCACTATTTTTTTTTAATTATCATGGCATGATGCCTGGATGGTGCCCTTAAAACTCCTTCAGCTATTCAAGCATTTAGTGCTTATTTTCTCCACTCCTATGAAGTTGAACTGCAAGGCAAGCATAGCAACAGCACTGCCCAAAGTTATGGGCGCAGGCAGAAGCAGCAGCCCATGGAAGGATACTGGCGCTGGTGTGCCAGGAAGCATCCCAAAACTCAACCCTCTCTTAAGAATCCAGGACAGCACTTCACCTTTCGGGCCAAAGCTGCTCTTTACAGAGACTGACACCCTCTGCTGTGTACTACCATGCCCACACACCCCTTGCCAAAGAGTGCAACTCTCCTCAGCTCCCAGACTCAAACCAGCACCCCCCATGCTTCAGCCGGTAAGGAACATCTCCATTGTTTACTGCTTATCTAAAATCAGCAGCAGCACGGCTGGACTAACTTCTCCTCTTACCCCACCCACCAAACGAAGCACAAATCTTTGCTGAGCCATGGGGTCTGCCCAGCCTCCCTCCCTAAAACCCAGCACCCCGTTTTGGGGTCCCACACGCCAGGCTGCAGCAAGGGGGAAGAGTGAGGAAGGGGAACATGCCTGCCAACGGGGCCAGCTGGATGAAACCAAGCAAGTGTGCATACCCCGGCGCAGAATCAAGTTACCCTGCAACAAAGATAGTGTGTGTATGTGCAAAGGAGGGAAGTCAAATCCTTCTGCCTGGCTTCCAAAGCTGCTTTGTTGCTAAAATAAACCCGTGTTTGTTCCTGGGAGTGATGGGAAGCTGGACTCCCAAAGCAGCAGCAGGGAGAGCCTTCAGACTTACAGACTTTTTTAGAAGACCCAAAACAAAAACTTGGGAACTGATTACTCTGCACCTCGAGTATGCAAGGTAAGGAACGCAGGGGCTAACTGCTGATCTCAAGGGTGCCTAGGTGCAGAGGAAACTTCACGTAGATGACTGAGCAGCCTAACAGCTGACTGCTCCAGAGGAAATTCCAGTTCTTCCTCAAAAGCTGAAAATATATATATGCTTTTATGTATGCTTTTACTTTGCTTGCTGGATCTATATAACGCTTCACACATGTTTTTCCTGACATAATTTCTATACTCCACCAGAAACTTGAGTAGCTGTGCCACTTCTGGAAAAACAACCCTGCATCCAACTTCTGCCGAGAAAGCTTCTTCCCTAAAGCCCTAAACTGCAAAACTATCCATTCCCTCCCTGCTCCTCTCAAACTTCAGTGACTACAGATGCCTTTCAGCAGCACTCCTCCACTCCCTGGGCTGTCTCTCAGTAACACCAAAATCCCATAAAGCAGAAGCACATGGGAGCAGTCGTATGCACAGGAAAACAAATAATTAAAATAATTAATAAATATCTATACAAACAGGTCTCTCAGATGGCAGACAGTGAGCAGCCTTACACCAAACATTTTGTCTCTGAGGCACCTGCCCAAAACTTCTCCCTCCAGAGGAACTCAGAACCGCAGGAAAAGCCTGCTCCATACCCAGTTAGTACTTGCTCTAAACATTCTTTTTTACAAGGGAAAACTACAGCCCACTGTGTGTAGAGGCTGCAGAGAGCTAAGCCCAACAATGAAGGCCGCTCACATTAGTGCAGAGTCCTTCAGCTTTCCACTCCTTATATGTGCAAAGTGTGCAAGCCCTCACACACGCTTCTCTACTCACCCAGAGGTACATCATGTTAAGCCTGGGTCCTTCAAACCCAGGGAGGTGATCCGGCAACACAAGAGGCACTTCAGTGAGGCTGTCGAGGCCGAGGTTGGTTGAGGGTTTTTTTGCTTTTGGTGTTTTGGTGTTTTTTTAAGGAAAAAAAAAAAAAGTATATATCTATAATATCCGAATGGCTCAGTTTGAGGCTTAGAAAGCGTCTCGCCTCCTCCTCCACCCCCCTCCTCCAGCTCTGGCTGCTCGGCGCTCTTCTCTCGCACTTAATCTCTCCCTGGGAGTTCCCAGCCCCGTGTGTCTGTACTGGCGTGCACAGCACACACTCTGCATTCGCCTCCAGGGAATTTCTCTCTGTCATTCTGCTTCTAAAAACACAATCTCGGCCTCACAAGATTCTTGCAAGAGGCAGGGATGGGTGGGGTTAGTAATAAATGCAGCCCAGTTCCCAGTGCCCGAGTGTGCTTACTTTAGAAAGGGGATATTTAGACTGAACGAGATAGAGCGTTCTCCTCCAAGGTCACTGGGGGGGGAGGACTCATTTCCCCCCCAATTGCTAATTGCTTCTCCCAGAACCATCCTTAGATGCAAGAACCCTGCACGGTGCCACAGGCAGGTTCTGCACGTCTTCATCTACCCCATTAGCCAACACCCAAAAATTCGGTCACAATTCAGTAGCTGTATTTAATCATTAACCACTGACAGGCACTGAGGAACACAACTACGGGGATCCTGAAGCCAAGGAGGAAACCTGCGGTGTGCCAGCCACCCTGGAGCTCCCGCAGGGGCTCACTGTCAGCATGAGAAGCGCCTCACAGATAAAGGGGTTAATCTTCTTTCGCAGGTGGCTCTGCATGAGTATTTCACAGACTCGCATATAATGCTAAAGGGAAAGCAGCAGCTGGCTCCGGTTCCTCCGAGTGTATCGGGTTCCTGCCTGCCCGGCGGCAGCTTCCCCCCAAGTCTGACGGGGGCAGGCACCCTTGCAAGCCTTGCGCTCCCGTTTCAGGCAGCCCCAGCGCGGGCGCACGACACACTTGCCCCAGCGCCCTCGACAAGCTCCAGCAAGCCTTTCCCCATGCGAGCAGCTCCTCGTCCCATCCCCCATGCCCGTGCCACGGGACAAGTGTCACCTCTCATCTCATTTATCAGTAAAGCCGCTCTTCCAAACCAGGGAAACGGGTTTCTCGCCCCCTTCCCTTCCCACCTCAGCATGAAGAATCGACTTCCCTCGCTGGGCTCCAAACGCAATGTTAAAATTGGCCTCACCTCAAACGGGGGGGTGGTGGAAGGAGGAATATATATAAAAGCAAAATAAATCATGTTTTCATTGAGGCCTGGTCTCCTTGGAAATGAGTTTAGAAGAAGTATTTTTATCTCAGCTAAAGATATAGAAATGGTGCGGTTTTCACGTATCAGCTCTACTTCCTTTACCAATAGATTGCAAGAGCACAATCCAGCAGGCTCCGAGCAAAGCAAGGAGCCATGAGGCCTGCCATGCTCCACCCACAAGTCAAGCCTTATCTCCTCATGGAGCAAGAAATGGATGGGCCTCCCGTTGCAACCAGCACAGATATCCCGGGCGCTTCCCAGGTTCCCCTCACCTTCAGAGAGCCACAACCACAGCCCAGGCCACTGGGAACAGGCACGAGCACACAAGATGCTGACAGACTCCAAGGAAATAAATATGTGGCTATCACTGGAGCCCTGCATAAAAACCTAGAGAAAAGCCTTTCACTGAGATCAAGACATGGCAGCCACAGGGAAGCACTCATTAGAGACAGGCAGGATGCTGCTCAGCTTTCCAGCAGTCAGGAAGACCCAAGTCCTGCTGCTCAGTGGAAGGAGCAGAAGCTGTAATTCAGGAAACTTGAATGTTCAAGTACACCATCTCTCAGGCCGCCCATCTGCTGTCTTTTGGCATGATGGGGGAGATCAAGAAAGCAAAAAAAGCGATGTTTCTAAAATTCACTTAGAATCATAGAATGGTTTGGGTTGGAAGGGACCTTAAAGATTATCTAGTTACAACCCACTGCCACTTTCACTAGACCAGGTTGCTTACTGCAACCAAAACCTATGTACCACAGCCTCCAAAGAGCAAAACATAAGATCCACAGGCCTCTTCTCCAATGCTGCTAGGGGAGTGAAACAGCATCAATGCTGACATTTTTATCAGGGTTGGACACTTCAGTAAAGGTTTCAGCAGCAGGGTCACAGCAGCAGTAGCTATATGAGTTCAGCCAGCCTGCACACTCAGGCAGCCCAAATAACCTTGCACCAAACAACCTTGATGGCATTTTCAAGGTTTTCTTCTGATCCACAATCCCAAACCAAAAAATTATCTTGCTGTCATTTTAATGAAAGCTGACGTTCCTTGTGTGCAGAAGAGAAAGGGAGAAGACACATGAACCAGATGAGGAAACTCAAATAAATCCTACTTTTAGACTTGAAAAATGAGTGCTTAAAACTAAGCTTAAGAATGACCCAGGCATTGTCATCTTTAATCCCCACGGGATTAAAAAGAAACATTCTCAGGCTAAATCTGTTTTCCTTAATTTCAATACCTGAGACTGCTTACAAATCATCCCAGCGACTCCACAGTTGGACAGGGCACATTCAACCCCCACTCCAAAACATGACCTATAAACCCTCCTTGAATCATTCCAATACCGGCTCGAATCCATCTGCCACTGTTCCTACTAGGCCACTGCCTCTCCGTGGAAGGTATATGGGAAGATTACCAAGAGCAGCAGACTTGTGGTGATGAAATCCCATCGTCCCGGAGCACTTCTTGATGAACTGGCAAGAGCAGGTTTCTCAACGCTCAGTATTCTCAAGCAGTGAAAGGAGTACCCATATCCGTCAGCAAATACTGCTGCAGGGTGCCTCTAGAGGCACCGCTGTTGCAGACAGAACTGGAGGCAGTGGGGTAACCATGTTAGCCTTCAGATTACAAGCAAGAAAATTTCTTACTTGGCCAATGTAGTTTGGGGGTGGAGGGAAGAACCAGATGGCCTGTCAGGCCTTCTTTAAGCTTTTATTCAGGTTATATACATCTTCAAGCTACATTAGCTGGTATGTAAAAGGCACCAATAAAAGACATTTTTTTCTGGAAAATTTATCTTGAGAGAACACAAAATACTCTGTAAGCAGCAAGAGGACAACGGTATGTCAATGAGTCTCATTCCAGGAAAACAAAGACAGACATTACTAAAATGGGCTTCTGAAACAGGTAGCTAGGCTCCTCTGCAAATGCTTTGTCTTAATCCTAACAGCAGTGCTTTACAGGAATATGTCAGGGAACCTGGAAGGCTGCTGTGTGTGGAAATAAACATGATCTCTCAGGGATCTTTCCCGTCTCAAAAAGGATTAGAAGCAGACAGAAAAAGATTTTGAAATTAATAATACCAAGCGAAGAGAAAATTGTTCAGAGCTGTAGCCTAGTGAAACATTGGTCCCTCTTCTCTGGTGGGAGGCTGTTGCATAAATCAAAGCGAACAGGGAAGAAAGCAGTCTGCAAAGACATTAATGCTTGTTAGAGAGGTAAGGAAGGTCTTAGCAAGTAACAAAAGCGGAAAGAGAAAAAAGGGAGCAAGTAACCACCTATTTAATATTATTATCAAGGTATTCGGCAAAATAAGAGGTGCTAGTAAAACGGAGAAAAAAATTCTACCTGCTTCTGTACTAGTATCAAAAGCCTTAATTCCATATAAAACCGATTGTGTTTGCTTAGCTGTGTGCATAAATTCAACCCCAAAATAGTGCTGGTATGTAAGCTTCAAATAAGCCAAATGCTTAAAAAATAATTTACAAACAGTTCTTCTAGCCTATTTAGGAAAGATCCGAGTGGGCGAACAGGGAATAGGTACGGCACAGTTTCAGATTGATGTTGTCGGTTTCTAGCTGATTGTGTCTCAGAGGCGTATGATTTCAAATGCTCGTGGATTAACATTCTAGCAGATAAAGCTGAAGACGGTAGGAGCTGGTGTGTCTGCCTCACACTGCTGAAAACACATTAGATAGCATGCAGGATGAGTGACTTGCTAAGCACCTCTTCATAATAGAGGGAAAAACCCATCTGATCACCAGGAATTTCAAATGCAACAACGCTCGCATGAGGCATCAGGGGGCTAATGCCAAAGAACACCCTTGAAACGTCCAAATTACAGAAAACAATTTCTTAGTTCAAGAAGTGTTACATTGAAAATGAGCAACTCCATAGTCGATCCTATCTTGACACAAAAGAGCAATCAATTGTAAAAACAGAAATTAGCGGTAGCTTAAGTAAAAATGATTGTGACAATTGCATTTGGATATATGAAAGGAGAACAGAGACCAAACCAGTGTATCTACATAAATACTCAGCACTTCAGTGGAACCAGAGGCACACTGGCATATTTTTCCTGGACAGCCAGATTGTTTGTTGGGCTTCCCTGTTACATCTCCAACACTTGAACACCTTTATATATTCTAGCAACTGGAAAAAAAAAGTTGAGAGAAGGAAAAAAAGGAAATTAGGAAGGGGGCAAATAAAATTTACCAGGGAATCCTAATGACAGGAGGCGAAATCCACAGCCAGAGCTGGAAGATGGCGAGTTTTTCAAAGCTTCTCAAGAATAGCAACCCCAGCAATTGCCTTGACCTGCTTACAGGGAAAAGGTAGAAACACCCCCAATACTGAAGAAAGAACCAAAGCATTCAATATGTATTTCTGCTCTATATTTGGAGAAAATTCAGCTGTTGCAGTGTGCAATAACAAAATGCTTTTCATTCCAGCAGTGACTAAGGAAGATGTTCCAACAACCGCTCAACAGTGGTGTGGTTCTCTTATCTAGTTCAAGCTTACAAACAAAAGGGATGTAACCAGATAACAAGTAGGTTTTAACCAAACTACAGCTGTGAACATATTCCAGTGAGGACACTCGGGAAAGCCAGCAGTCTGCGTCGAACTGCATGACCTGTATTTGCAGCTCTAATAGGCCCTAACTACAGCACTAACATTAAACCTGCTGTAAGGCCAAAAGTACAACTGTGATGCAATGACATCCTCAAATGCAGGTGCTTGCTGGAGCTCATATTATTAAAGCCCTGCTGCTGTTAGCTAAGCTCGGCCAAACAATTATACCTCTGTCAACACTAGAAGACTGCGTCAGGAAAGCAGTGTTACCAGTGAAGCCACCAATACCAATTTCCACAGCATATGATTTTTCCTAGAAGCATCTAGGTTGGAACTCTTCCACTAATGAGAGCTAAAATAAAATCCCAATGCTGAGTAAAGCGAAAAGATGAAGTGGGGTCTGATAACAGGAGGTCTGCAGAACAAAGCTGCAGGTGGAAGGCCTCGGGTGGGGGAGCGCAAATTAAATGGCGCACCTGAATGCGTCTGGGAGAGCATTTGGATACCTGAATGAAGAACACTGACCATAAAAACATCTACTCCTGATGTTTAATAAGGCTTCCTGGCTACCTCTCCTGTAATACAAAACCATAAAAGAGTTTTAAAAAACAGCCTGAACTCTAAGATGAAATTCTTTTATAGTTAAGAAGTGCTGTTGAATCTATGTGTTCCTCTTTGCTGTGTAGTTTCCCTTGGCTGAAACCTGGGAGGGGAAGTTGGGGCAGGTTGAAGAGGGAAATCTCATTTCAAACCAAAGGAAAAGAGTTGGTCTTAACAGCCAAGAGCCAGACCGAGCTTCCACATTTTATGTAGCAGCTAGATTCAGACTGAAGATGAAAACTCAATCATTGTCCCACCACAATAAACACTTCAAGTACCATCTAATAAAGGTCTGAGTAGAGATAGGAAGGGAGACATGGTCTGCAGTGCTCAGAGGGAAGTTTCTCCAACTCAGTGACTGCTTTCCATGGCTTATCTGCCTCTGGCAGAACATCCCAGCAAGAGAACAAGGGAAATCATACTCCTGTTACAGCTGTGGGGTTTGGGCATGCCTTGTGTCTTGGCTTTTATTTGGTTTGGTTGGTTGATTTTTGTTTGGTTTGGGTTTTTTTTTCCCAAAGAAGATTAGAGATGGGGCTGGGAGCTATCTGGAGAGAGGCACAGGAGGCAGCCCTGGGCACACATGCAGTTCCTATGGAGATAAGAGGATCTTCTTTGAGGTTGGTTTACCCCTTTGGGTGCCACTGGAGACTACCCTGGTGGCAGAGTACTGCTCATTGGCGAAGCCTCCTCCACTCAGGATCCTGGCATTATCTCTGATTATCAGAATTTCAGAACCACAAGATAAATTTCCTGTCAGCATCCAAAAGGACTCCAGGAAGCCTCTTTCTGCATTATCCTGTTTGTGAAAGGAAGCACGAATGCAAAGTGCATACAATAAATCACCCAGAAAAATACCACAATCCCTTTTAGATGTTCTGCCAAGCAAATAAGCCAAATGTTGGCATATTATAAGGAAAGAAAGACATTTTGTTATAGAGCAACCCATTTCATTACTGGAAAACTGGATTCCCTATTCTCTGTCCTGCAGGTATGGTTCGGCTACGCAGCAAGAGGCTTCTGAGCAGAGATTATTTATTTAAAAGCAAAATATCAAGGGCTAGTTTATCTCCCACAAAAAGCAGAAAGCCTGAAACAATAAAACACCTTGACATGCAAACAAAACCAACAGTTTTCCGGGACTGTCCTGCTACTGACTTCACACAGTAATTACATTTAAGTCTTTAAATAAACTTCAGAAGGTCTCAATTCGCAGGCTTATCTTTTCAAGCACATAGGAAGGGAAGTAGGCAAAAAAGAAAGGGAAAAAGAGAACAAAATACAATGGGTACCAAGAAAACCTTTTTACCCTTTATTTTGGATGGTCCCCTCCTCACAAGTACGGTCAAGAGCAGTATTCTGGAAGGCACTGTCAGTGCTTCAGGAGAGGCACAACAAGCTCAGTAGCTAGCAAAAGTACTTTGCTGAAAATGTGCTCTCAGACAAAAATACACTTTTAAATTAAAACTGAGGAATACCCACATCAACAAAACTAAAATGTGAATTCAAAGTTAAACATTCAAGGGCATGCTAACATTTAGATACAAGGAATAAGATACAGCTGCAATACACTGTTGTGGGCATTCATCTGCAGAAAATAAATGGTGATGCAACTGCTCCCAAGATAGTTTGGGAATGATTTTGGGAACTTCCATGTATTACTCCTGTCAGCCTTACTATGGTGGGAAAGGAGTGAAGTCTGCAACCCTGCAATGTCCTGAAGAAAAGCTAGCAAGCTTAAGGTCTGCAGAAGGCAAAGCACCTCTGCAGCTGTGCTGCCACCTCAGGCTTCATCTTCAAGCTGTATCTTCTCCATTCTACCACACACTGGATCTAGTTTAAAGTCCATACTGAATTGGCATATAGCAAATACATTTAAATACGTGTAAGAGTGGACGAGAATAACCCCTAACACAGGTATTTAAATATTATCTTTTTTAAGATAACTAATAGCTGTCTTAATAACTTCATTAGTAATGTCCAAAGAACAGAATTAGAGCTCCCTTCAGTTTTTCCATTAAGTAGCACAAAGTATTACACAGCATCAAACTACAGCGCAAGTGTATTTTTACTGTCAAATCAGGAGTACAACATCCAGTTGAACTTGTAAAGGGCAGAAAGATTCTCTATGCCCTAGACATACTTGTCAGCGCTAAAGAGGATATTTATTTGCTTGTGGATTTTGAAGAGGAAGTAATAAATTAAAAAAATGCAACTCAGCTCCTACATCAATAACTCATCTCTTTATGGTCCACAAAAGCGAAAGGATGAACTGATGGCATCCAAGTATCAGCCTATTCAAGATGTGAGACTTCAAGGTGGAAAGAGAGACACTGCTTCAAATACCTCATCAATGGAGTGATAGCATCATTACAACACTTTTCCTCGTCTCTGCACTTACCATGTGATGTGCATCAGTCGTTCATCAGCAACAACCCAGCAAATTAAGAAAGGATATGAAGATGAGAGTATTGCAACAGTGGGGAAAGGAGAAGACAGGGTGTAGCTCTCTTCACTGCACCACACAGGGGCTTATTAATACGCTGAAACTTTGGCTTAGGCCTGCTGCTGATAAAGGGGAATACTGATACAGAACACCACCATTCTGCAGAAAGGGACTCCTCCTGGCTTGTTTGTGCAGAGGAAGGTTAACAATGTTAGTGAGTTATTCAGGAAGTAATGGATACCCTCTTGCCCTGAGCAAATTCCTTTTCAATAGCAGTAGTCATTTCCTAGGCAATACAACTATATCAAGGTATAATGGCTACTATATTTACCTACAAGTCTCTGTAACATTGGGATCTAATTTACTGCAGCGTAGAACACAGTTTACAAATCCTGTGATAGCAAAGTTGCTAGCAACAGGAATGAAATTCTACCTTGTATCACTTGGTTTGAAGGCTGGGTTTTAACATTCCTTTTTAAGAGTATAAAATGCATTCTCTCCAACTTAAAAAGACTCAAAGACTAATAAACCCCAGGGGCAGACTGCAAATGCACCTATGAGAGCTAAGAAATCAACTTCACAAATACTACATTGTGCACATTTTTTTTTATATACCCTCATTGTGACAGCTGCTTTATTTCTTCTTTTATTCAAATAACATTCTTTCATTTGACCCTCTGAGAAAAATATTATCTAGAAATTACCTAGAAGCCTTACATACCTAATGAAGACAAAATACCCGATTGCCTGAAATATGGCTTCAGCATGAGAAACGGCACAAGTATATAACCAGCAGAGAAGAAAGGAGAGACTCCAGCTAATGAAGAGGTAACACCGATAAACACTGATGACAGCTCCTGGGAAACAACAAAACTGAATTGCTAAAGACTTTAGTGGAACACAGCATCAACCTGCAATAAGTAAGGGTGGGTGGAAAGAGACCAAACACACGTGTCAGGGGACTGCGGATACTGCGTTACGTAATGGTAGTAAGAAAATCCTGGCAAAACTACCATTAACAGAACTAAAAGCAAAATACTTCAGCAAGAGTATTGGCAATTGTCAAACCACATAAAGGAACAGCAGCCTGTTCAAATGTAAAAGTCATTAATAAAGCATAAGACAAGAGGCATAAATAGATATATAGAGGAAGATTTCTAGAGGACAGAAATGCTACTGGAAAAAATCAGTTACAGAATACAATATCCTCAACTTCAATTCACAGAGATCAGCAAAGGTCAGTTGTCAGAAAAGCAATTCTGCTTCTGATTTCATTCTGAGCAAAGCAGTCCTTAACCATACCTGTGCCGCCACCACCTAGCTGGATTATTCTCATGGCTGCACCAAACAGCTCCCTCGATCTGACTGGTTCCTCAGAGAATTATGAGCATAAGACAATTCAGAAAAGCATGTGTACGTACTTGTTTCCTGCTTCATAAGAGAGTCCATTCTTCAAAGTCTTTTTAGTGTATATATTTAACATGGGACTTCCAAGAAGGCATGCAGATAGATACCCACCTGTATCTTTTAACAGGGCATTCTGTAGATCTCGCATGCACTGAGTACAGGAAACACCTCGAGTTTATAACTTGGGTTGTCCCAGTGAATTCAGATGTCTTTCTTGGCACTTGTGTCAACTGATACACTTGAATCTGTAGGATTTTGGTTCTCATAGGAGCAGACCAGCTATATATCTGGTCCTTAGCTGCAGTCTGTGGGGTACAAACATACTGCGACCCTCAAACACCTTCAGCTGGGCTTGTATTAAGGTTGTTCCACCTTCCTTTCTTTTCCCAGCACCCTACCATGACAAAAATGCTGAAACAAACAAAAAACCGCAGTGCTGTAAATTCAATTCTTATGCCTTTTCTGGAAGAATTAGGCTCTTCCGTTAAGAGACTGACGGCACTTCCCTACTCTTCCAGTCCCTAAGACAAATTGAATGAGTAGCAGCTTCCCTCACATACGGTTTAGACGAGATGAATGGTATGGAGTAACTATGGGCATAGTCAACACGCGCAGTTATTGTGCCCTAGGTCCTATGCAATAAAGTCTCATCTGATCTTAATCCAGATTTAAGCTTTGAAGTGTAGCCATACTGACAGCTATTGCGCAAACTAGAGAAGCCACTTGCTTTGATAACAAAACAGCCAGTGACAACAATATATTAAATTCCTCCCTGTTCCCAAATTCCCAGAAAGCAACAGTGACCAGAACGAGCCTTTTTCACCCTTGTGTGACCTGAAGAATGCATGTTTCTTTTCAGATAAAGGCCTTGCTATGGTTGTCTAATGGTAATGTCACTACAAACTGGATTAGAGATGCCCAGAAACCTCAAAATATGTACATGGATAGTCAGCTGTAGCCTAATTCTAAGTCTGAAGGAAATCAAATGCTCCAAATTGTGCCTAATGTAGTTAAGTTTGCCCTTTAGGTAGGATAGACCAGTAAGAACATATTACGCAGTGATTAGATTAATTCTTGAGTGGAATTCAGAGGGATGTCTCTATCTGTCTATTGTGGCAGTATATTTCAAATTATTTCAGAGACTATCACTCTCTCCGTGCTCTGCTCCACAGCAGCAGCTGCTCGTGAAATACAGCAGTTCTCTGTCTGGGGTGAAGTTGGCAGCAACTGGGGACAACGCTGCTGTCAAGAGTTCAGCTCCCAGTTCTGAAATGCCATTCTACTGGAAATACCAAAGAGCCTAAATCCAGCTACATATACTGTGGGATGTAAAATATCTCTATCTCAGCTTTCAGCAGAAAGCTCCGGAGTCTCATGACATTTACTCCTTTGGCCCCTGTCAGTCTTTCTTCAGACCCTGCAAAGTATTGGAGCTAGCTGCCATAAATGGTTGGAAAACAAGATGTTCTCCAAGCACTTGCAATTGAGGAGCACTGTTTTAGCTTAGGGATACCATGGCAAGGAGCCAGGGTGACAGGTGCCCCAGGAATGGAGATGACTATCAAACTGTGGCCAGCATTAGCCACCGCTTTCCTCCTGACCTGTAAGAAAGGGCAGTCCATGCTTTCCAGGTGTATCAGCATTAACAGATCAGAAAAAGCAAGGATGCGTCTGCCGGCAGCACCTGAAGTCTCTCCTTAGTAAGTGAAGGAATCTCAACAGGTTTTATCAGATACAGTTCTAATGGAAAACCTTTATTAAGCCTGGAAGCAAGCACAGCTCAGTGCTGCCGTGACACCAGAGTGTAGTTCATCACAATCCACAGGCACCAAAAGAGTTAAAAACGCAGATTCCTGCTAAAACTGCCAAAAGCTACAAACCTTCTCCTGTGTGGGAGGCAGCAGCAACTAAATTCACTCCCCAACAATTGGCTGGCCTGTGGAAAGAGAGGCAGGAAGAGACAGGTCATGGGGGACAGTTTCCCCCGCCCTGAAGTAAATAGCATCACAACATCTGCTCAGGTTTTCACTTAAAAATCAGTGAGACAGTTCTCCTCATTTTATCACCAGCCTCTTGAGACAGCAGCCTCTGACCTTTATCAGGAAGAACACCCTTGTCCTCTAATCACAGACTTCCTGGAAAATGCAATCTAGCCAGCAATTAATACAGAATGGAGAGAAAAAAAAAAAAAAACAGCTCCATAACATCAAATTACCACTGCAAGGTAATGCACCCCCACCAAAATGGCAGAAGAATTCAAGCATGTTCTCACAAGTCATCTCACTCCCACTAGCATTATTTAACAGGACTTATGAAAAAACATTTTCTCACCTCTTCCTCACCAAAAAAACCTCCCCCCCCCCCCAATCTTGTTTTGCAGATGTTGCCTGCAGCAGCATAGCTTCTTACTGTGAAAGCCTCAAAACAGGTGTGCAGAGCGTGACCTAGGCAGAATTACATGTGCCATTTCCACTGGGAAATCTAAGAGACTTATTAAGCCAGGACAGTGACGATTAATCTACTAATGGAATGAATCAAAAGTGTGTTCCTGGCCCTTTCCCTTTCACATCCCAAAGCCTCGGGGGAGCTGAAACCATCTGGCAAATGCCTGCTCCGAGCAACATTATGCTACTGCTGGAAATACCTCTCCCTTAATATTGAAAAGAATGAAACCATCTTCTATCCACCAGCTATTCTCGAGAGCATCTGCGTAGCTTGCTAAAGTCGTCTGCTTGCACGCAGCATCCTTCCCCAGCCAATGCAGGGCTGCTCACTCACCATGCAGGAGAAGCCAGCAGAACAGAACGCGATCCCATTCATTTACTCAGGGTCCTGCTGAAGCGGCCGGCACGAGCAGGTACTCGGTGTAGTGCACACAGGCTGCCCCCTCCCACAGCAGATCCCAACTGCGAGCAGGCAGAAGCACACTCCCTGCCCTGCTGAATGCTCTCAGTCCTTTCTTCATGCAAGGGGAGTTGCAGGTAGGGGAGCAAGGAGATGTTTGTTTATGTTGGTTTAAAAATAAATAAATAAATAAATCTCTCTCCTCTAAGCACGCTCGAGATTGAGATCTGGCCAGGGAGCTTAAAGGGAAATCAGGATAGCAAACAGCTCCAAGGTTCATACATGATACATATTATTACTGTGAGACAGAGGGGAAGGACTGACTCAGAGATGCTGAACACCCCGCACCCTTTGAGTAATAGGCAAGCTCAGGAAGAAACAGAGCTATGAGGCAGCTGTCACAAAGAAAGGATCTCTGGCACTTTCAAGATCAGACAGGAACAGAAGAGCCTCCTATCTCACAATTTAGACATACAAAAAAAGAGAGAGAAAGGCCCAAGACAACAGCAATCATACAGCTGTAGAATCATGTAGAAGGCAACAATCAGCCTTTGACTGTCACAGAAAAACACAGGTACAGGGCAGGAGAGACACGGTCCTCCATGCTCAGAGGCAGCACAGAGCATGTTTAGACAAATATCCATCAGGAATTGCCTAACTTGTTATTACAGACTCCTAGAAACAGGAACTCCAGCCCCCTGAATTACCATTCCAGTGCTTTGCTACACTGACTCACTAAAATATTGTTTTGCCCCTAAGACCCAATTTAAGCCTTTCTTGATGTCAGTTAGACTGCCTTCAGTGGACCCAGCTAATGATCAATCCCCACCCTCCATCCTTTTCTACTGCTTGGTTTTTTCAAACAAGGGAAAAAGTTCGGTATTTTCCTGAGCCTCCTTTTCTTGTTCATCCCTGGACTCTTTCCAGATTATGTCTTTATCTTTCCTAAAGTGCTCAGAACTAGGTACAGTGCTCCGCTCGCTGTGCTGAGCTCTGAAGAATAACTGCCTTCTGCAGTTATGCAACACACCTGGAAATGCATTCCGGGTTTCCAAGATCACAGCAAAAGGCACCAACATACTTGGTTTGTTATCTGCTATTATCTCAGATCCTACCTTCAATATTACCTTCAATATTACCTTCAATATTACTGTTCTCCATTTTGTACTGCACCTACAGTTACTTTTGTTAATTCAGCTCGGGTTTGCTTAATTTCAAATAGTTAGATTTCAGGCCATTTCTGCAATGTACTGTGACCTTTGCCTGGAGAAGAGAAGGCTCAGGGGAGACCTTAAAACAGTCTTCCAAAGTTTAAAGGGGGGCTAACAGGAAATCTGGAGAGGGCCATTTTATAAGGGCATGTAGTGACAGGACCAGAGGGAACGGGTTTAAACTAAACTGACAGATGTAGATTAGATATTCTTCACTATGAAAGTGGTGAGGCACTGGCACAGGTTGCTCAGAGAAGCTGTGGCTGCCCCATCCCTGGCAGTGTTCAAGGCCAGAATGGACAGGGCTTGGAGCAACCCAGTCTGATGGAAGGTGTCCTTGCCTGTGGCAGGGGGTTGGAACCCCCTGGATGAGCCTTAAAGTCCCTTCCAACCCAAACAATTGTATGGTTCTATGATCTTTTTGACATTTAATCCTATCTTCCAAAGGCTACCTCACCCCTGCACATACATGCATTCACAGGCAATTTCATTACTGTGATGTTTGATGAATAGTACAGGGTAGCCACAGCAGTGCACATGAGGACCTCATATCACACATGCAGAGAAAAGCAGGACATAATTACTCCAAATATGGTTTTCTAATGATGCTCAGCCCCTTCTTAATTTCACCTTTAATTTGCCTAGTTTATGTAAAGGTCATGCAGGACTAGGTCCAAAGCCAGCAGCTTGCTCCATCTGCCAGGCCTGCTATCATATCTGAGGAGAAAATTGAATTGATCTGTTTCTTAAAAATTAGCAATAGACAGACGTCTGTTGTTGTCTTAATTTCCTTTAGTAAAGGATCTGACCGTAAGCATCTGATCTTTTGCAGCATCTTGCCAGGTTTTTGAAACCACACTGGTCAGTTAGTTGTATTTCTTGGGTTCTCCAGCCTCATTTTTAGGAGTGAAGGAGAAAAGGGAAAAGACGTATTCACATTGTCCATTCACTTACAAGCTGTGCGATTTCACGATCTACAGAACACACACCGGAAACAACTGATCACTCTACGGGCCTGAGGGAGGCAGAACCCTC
>JAOEHY010006386.1:0-14681 GCA_025447955.1 Psilopsiagon aurifrons | reverse complement strand
AACTGCGGCAGCTCTTTTAGGAGGGGGAGGTGAGTTAACAAACTGCGTGGCTGATTTACAGCTTAAACCACGACAGTAAGGAAGGGGGAGAATGAGTGAGCGGCTACGTGGTTTTGAGTTACTGGCTGGGCTTACACTACGATGTAATCACTAAAGACATAACTTTGTTTCAGAGTCTCCAATTCTCAATATGGATGTCTTCACACCTGTGCTTTTTTTAAGAGAAACAAGGCCAATATTGATGTGATTAGGAAAATATTATGAAGTCTGTTTTCCAAGGACATTAAAAAAAGAAAAAGAACGAAAGAAAACCATGGCAAAGAAGCAACACACCAGAATCATCAATACAGGAATATTGTGGAGGGGAAATGTTATTTTGAAGAAAAGGATAATAGCAATCTAGGGAACAGGGTTTACTACAGAATGTAGCTCTCTCTGAACATTTCTTAAACTAGCTGTGTGTCTCTTCTGTACTGTCTCCACTTCGAGCAGAGACATGCAAGAGTAAGATGCTGAGTTATTTCCTTCAGCACAAGTCCAGAGACTCTCTTGAGTTGTGTTGATCTCAGCTCCTGGGGTGCTTGCTGTGTTCTCAGGGAAGGCATCAGGCACTGTTTTCAAGAGGCTTATGTCTTGGTGCTGGATTTTTTTCCTTTGGCATAAATTCTGTAGAGAAGTGTTGAAAAGCTTATGCAGGTCCAAAAAGTAGTGACAGTGCCAATGGCTCAGAAGCTTCAAGAGGTGTGCCATTTCAGTGCAGGGACCCGGAACAGGCATGGTGAATGTGAGTGGAAATTCAAAGTCCTCTAAAGAGCAATCGGTCAGGAGTTCATTTCATTTTCCTCTGTATTCACTGGACTGAGGAGCACAATTTACAGCCACTTCCCTGGAAAGAGCTTTCATTCAGTTATTTCCTTCAACTCAGACTTGGACTCATTTGATAATTATTTTTACATGCTGGCTTTCACATCACCTGCCCTTCTTCCCAAAGTTGCAAAGTAGTGACAAAGAAATTATAGTGACAAAGAAATCATAGTAAACTCACTATAAATGTGTTAATTTCCCCTGCCGTGCTGAGATGTGTACTACATCTTTCTGAAGACAACATATGTATCTGATCAAACACATCAGCCAGGTAAGCCAGATGACACATCTACTGCTGTTCAGAAAACAGATTCTGCATTTCATTAACTACTAAAAAGTAAATCTCCATTATTTCAGAGAGTGGCAAGATTGCTCTCAATACTCATTTCCTATCAGTATGGGACAGATAAAGCATTGAAGTGGAAGTCAGAAAACTAGCAAATAGCTCATTGACCTTGGACAGCTTGGATTGGTTTTCCCTGTGGTTCCTGACTGTGTGCCTACTTCTGTACCATATCAAATCTGTGGAGGAGAAACCACTTCTGTACTTGCTTGTACAGCCTCTGTTTTGTTTGGATTCTGCAGGTAACTTAAAATATGCTTCTTTTAAAAGCAAAGCTGTGGAGCAGTGCAGCTCCCACCTGTTTCCTTCCAAATTCCACAGCAGTAAATAGCTTTGCCTGATAGCAACTGTAATCCTGCACTTTGTATTAGAATGATGTGCAGTTCCAGTAATCATATCATGTGGCCTCAGGAGGTATTTCCTTGGGAACTACTGCTCTAAGTCTTCTAAAGCAAGAAATGCTGCAGTTCAACCTATGGGCTGAAAGTCAACAGATGTGAATGTGTATGAGCCCAGTCAAAATAGGTTAACCAAATGTGGTGATGTCAAGTAAGATAAATAACTGGCATGTGGATAAAAAAGTAGTGGAGTAATATTAGTGTGCTAGTCTTTCACTGAAATAGTAATCAGAGTGATGAAAGCTTAACCTCTTCTGCCCATCACCCCTTTTTCATGTCCAGAAAGCAACAGTGCTCCTAGAGAGTGCCAAAGCACAGTGAGCTCTTACATCAGAAATACAGTGATACTGGGGACAACATCCTCCTCTTGAACCATGTCCTCATTGCACTGGGTACCCAGAAGCGATCCATGTGTCATCACCATCACCTTTGGCTCCACAAAATCCTAGTCAGTACCAGACTGTGAGACCTGGGGTCCAGGTCTTGCTTCCCTTCTCCCCTTCCTTTTCTTTTTTTGTCCAATTTCCTGATGCACTGTGCATTTCTTCCCTTCTCTTCCTCTCATTTTATTTTTGTTCAGGAGTTGAGCTTTGGTAGCTAGGATTGTTTTGTAGCATGTCAGGGAGACTGATCACAAAAGCTGCTCAAGCACAGTTTTAAATAGTCTGACTTGTAGAGATGTGTCTGATCTAAGCATGATGGTTAAGACCTTGTGGTGGGGACTTGCCATTCCCTGATAGCAAGTGAGAGACAGTCATGGAAACAGGAGCTGCATTTTTTTAATCTCCATAGTTCTTTTTATTTTTGTGCCATTTTCAAGATTGCTTTGCCTATGAGGAAAAAGAATCAGGCTACATCAGAAACAGCAGCAGCAACAATAATTCCAGCTCGATTCGGCACATGTTTTTTTGCCATCAAAAGGCATGTTATTTCCCTTGTTAGCACCCCCTGATAGATATGCCAAACAGCACAGATTTTGTGTCAAAACTTCAGTTTTATTTCAGAAATGGAATAACAGAAGCTAAAAACAAAATTAAAATTGTATTTAATTCTGTAATTTCCGTGTGCTTTCCTTTCTTGACTTTTATTTTTTCCTGTCCTTGTAATATTTATGAAAATTATTATTATATTATTGCATTTTTGGTGATTATGGAGGCTAAAGCCTTTGGTTTTGGAATCCCAGAATGATGCAAAGATTTAATGTTGTCCAAAAACAAGATCATTGCCCATTTCTGTAGCTGAGCATAACAAAGCAGGGGCTAGATGCAAGCCTCATAAATATGTTTCTGCAACACAGCACCATGCAAATGGTAGAAAATAAGTTTTAAAATTAAAACCTTTGTATATAATAGAGTTTGGGTTTTGCTACAGAAACATGGCCCACATCCCCTCTTCAGGTTTGTCATTCCAAATGATATAAAAATGGTATTTGGAAGGAGCCTGAGAAGGGTCAGGTAATCTAGGGCCCATTTAAATCTTGCAGAGCATTTCATAAGTTTTAGACTCCATCTGATGGGTCTATATCCACCAAGGCTTTTAAATGCATTTGAAAGAGAATTCTGTGTCTTTTAAGCTTGTGGGAAATAAATAAAAAGGAAACTTTGGGCTTTATAACCACTGCAAGTTTTATGATGAACTAAGACCAATTCAGTGTTGATGTTTGAGAGTAAGCCAAAGTTTTTCGCTAAAAGATGAGGTAAGTTGCCCCAGAAGTATCATTTGTTGTATGCTTGATGAGTCCTGGCATAGTGGAGCCAGGCTGTGGACTTCAGGTTTGACCTGTGTCTGTAGCTACAACAAGAGCATCTGTCTTTGAGACGAAGCTTCCCAGGGAATGGGTTGTTACCCTATGACTGTCTTATCAAATGTAAGAGGTGTCTTTCTTGAGAAGCTGAAGGGGCTTGTTTTCTTACAAACCTTTTAGCTTATTTCAGAGTAATGGTGAGTTCAACCTTTCACAAAGGCTCTTTATGCAAATTATGTAGCGAGTTTGCTTTGCATGTAAGGAATAATTTGCATGGTATAGTAAATAAATATTTTTAGCATTCCTTGTTCTTAGAATTAGGGTTAAATGCAGAGCTGAGCAGAATTTGTTACATGTCTTTGCAGTACATATGTGAAAATGTCACTGTTGCTGGTGATTAGGGTAAGAGATGTTAAATGTTTATGGGTTCCTCAGAGACAGAGGATTCCATTGGGATTTGGGGAATAAGTGCACTCTCAGTAAGTACTAAGCATATGAATTCTTGGGAAGTGCTAGCCACATCAGGGACAATGCAGATCTAGTAGAAGGTGGAACAGCAAGGTATCTCTGAAATAACTTAAAAACCAAATGAATCATAACAATATTACAGGCTTCTTTCTGAATGACAATTTTATAAACCAGTAACAAACTGGTGTGTGAAGCTGTTTTATCCCCATATGTAACTCTTCCCATGTTACAATACTGGGAACTGGTTTAGTATCCATATTACAAAAAAGGCTGTTTGGAAGCCAGAGAGAATATGCTAAAAAGAAGAAAATCATTTGAAAGCCAGAGAAAAATTTCTTTGTTTAGTTTCCCAAGAAAAACCCACTGCATCATTGATACAATTTCAGTATCTGAAAGCCATATGAGAGCAAATGTTTGAAAGTGAGAGCTAAAGAACGTCCTGGCAGAAACAAACCATTGCGAGCAGCGTAGCAGCAACTCTATCCATCCATCCTGGCAAATAGATGGTTTTAGGGGGATGTGGATTCAAAACATCTCTTAATGGCAAAAACACAGAGAACTTGGATATAAAAGCTAAAAAACATCTCTGAACATCAATGACATTATGCATCAAGCAGATCAACATGTTGAACATGTTCATGGGCCAGAGGCACAATTACCCACTGGCAACAAGTCCATCACCCTCCAAATGAGGGTTTTTTAAATTCTCTTTTGAAAAAGCATATTTGTTAAAGAAACACAGAACTTTCGGTGAATATCCAAATTTTTGAAATGCCTTCATTCTGAGTATGGAAAAAATAAAAAACAACAGCAACAGCAACAACAACAAATAAACCTAATAAAAAAAAAATCCCTTTTGTTGCCCTTTTTATGTTTTGGAGTTGTTGGGTTTTTTGGTTGGATGGTTGGGGGTTTTGTGCTTCTTGATTTTGGGGAGTTGTGTGTGTGTGCTTTCTGTCAGTGCTGGAAATTATTATGACTATTGAGTGACATCTAGTGGGTACGATGCTGAATACCAACATCTCAAAGGTAAGAAAACCCTTTTGAAATAGTTCAAGAGTTGTACTGCTGGTGAAGTGACAAGTAATTAGAAGTAATAAAGTAATAAAGTAATTAAAAAATTATGCATTGTAGCAAGATGTAGGTAACAAGCAAAGGAGACAGAATACAATTCTTCAGGAAACTTTGGCAAATCAATATGTGTCAAATTTCTCCTTTTTTTAGGTCCTAATTCTCTTGTAAAAAAAACCCAACATACTGCTTTCTGCACATTTTGGATCACCTATTGTTCTTCCATATAATCTGCATTTTAATGTGCATACATTTTACCATACATGCATTTTACCAGCCCACTCACTGTAAATCATAATCTACCACATAGTAGCCCTCATATGGTCTTCTGACGTGTTTTCCTTGGATATTTTTAATTTTTGATTTCCATTGAATTTTTCACAATTTAATAGGAACTTATCCTTGAGGCTTACTGGCTACACTAGGGCTGGAGTTAACATTCCAGGATGCTTTACAGTGAGTTAATGACAAACAAATTGTAGTTTTTCAGATGGAGATTATTGAAGAAGAACACGTGAAATGCTTGCCTGCCTTAATTCTCTTTTTGGGAAAGAGAATTTCTGGGAAGACCACATTTCAGAAATTGAGATGCAAAAGCTTCTATTTTTTGAGATTGTCATGGTTTGAACCTCTCAGCCACGCAGTTTGCTCACTCACTTCCCCCTCTTTTGTCCCCCCAGCTCCTGGAGGGATGGGAAGGAGAATTGAAAGAATGCAACTCCCACAGGTTGAGAGAAGAACAGTTTAGTAACTGAGATATAACACAAACCACTACTGCTACCAAATAATAATAATGACAAGGGAAATACAAGGAAAGAGAATACAACTGCTCAATGCCCAATACTGCCTGACCCCACAGTAAGCCCCCCCACCCTTCTGGGTCTCTGCCCTCCGTTTTACATCCTGGGCATGACGTGCTGTGGTATGGAATACCTCTTTGATCAGTTTGGCTCAGATGCCCTGTCTCTGCTGCCTCCTGGCTTCCCTTCCTCCTTGGCAGAGCATGAGGCTCAGAAAGTCCTTGGTCAGACCAAAATGTTCTAAGCAGTAACTGAAAACATTGGTTGTTATCAGCACTGTTCCCAGGCTGAAAGTCAAAAACATAGCATTGCACCAGCTACCAAGAGGGAGAAAAATGACTGCTACTGCTGAACCCAGGACAGAACTGAAGGAAAAAAATGTCAACAGAAAACATTCATATCCTAAGGGCATGATTCATCAGTTGCCTTACCATGTGCTTAACTTTGCTGATCATTAAGCATGTAGTTGTTAACTCTGGATTTTTTCACCTTGCCCACAGAACCCTTAAATTGCTCTGTAGCACCTTTTAAGCTCCCACTAATTAATTTTATTTTACCCAACTTCGTAAATGTAAATTTGATTTTTTACACTTTTATCATGCAAAAATTTAAATATGCCTCTAGATATGACAAATCACTGCTAATCTATTGATAAGCTAAATCCAAACTCACTAGCAGGGGATTTAAGGGGAAAATGGTGGAGAGTAAAAGGTTTCAATTACTCCAGAGTTATTATAGAGAAATAAAATTATAGATATATAAGATATTATATGTATAATATATAATATCTCAATGTAGTCAGAACATTGAGATAAATAGTTTCATCTATTGTATCTATTCTACAGATAAAATAAATGAAATCTAGACCAAGCAGGTATGGTCAGCAAAGAAGGCACTACATGTAGACGACAGAGTCCAGCAAGGTCAGTGATTTGATACTGGGTTTTGTATTTGAGAGGTTTTTTCTATTAATGAATTGAATTCTAGAGATGTATGCTGTTTTGGCATACCTGCCACTTTGAAGATTGGCATGTTGTAACTCTGAAACTTCAGCTGTACCCACTCGCTGAACTTTTTTTAACTTTTCTTCCCCCAGCCCTCTCCCCTCCATCCCTTCCCAAGTAGCTCAGACTGCAGATATTCCAAGATATGTCCCTACTGGAGATGCCTCTTCATGTCCTCCACTGCCTCCCATCTTTATCTGCAATTTCATGCTCTCTTGGCACAGTCAGAAAGGGAAGCTGGAGCTGCAGCAGTTATTGCTCCTGCTCAAACCAGAGCCAGAATGGCTCAGTCTTGTGACAGGTGGTTTGCAAAGTTGCAACCATCTGGTAGCAAAAAATCAAACAACTGTTCACAAGCCACTGCACATTCCTACCAATGAGTATGTCAGAGTGCAGCAGTGCTTCATCCGTAACCGCCTATTAAGACTGGGAAATCAATACCAGATACCCATAAGAGGTGAAGTAGTGGACCACAGGCTGCTAGGAAGTATTTAGAGGTTGTTCAGATTTTAACTCTTCCCCTCTCCTGTTCTACCTCTTCCCTGGCTGGAATTCAGTAACAATTTATCTCTAAAAAGGATTTTATCAGATTTATTCTTGTCTTTCTGTAAAATCTGCATTGCATTTGTGTGCAGATATATTTCCTCATATTACCTGCTTGTCTTTCTTCTTGTACTTGCATATAAGTTAGGGCTAAGCTTCTATTTTAGAAGAAATGACATTTTTAAGATACAGGACTGCTTTGTCTTTCATTGTATATTATGTTCAGGTTCACTAAAAAAAATGAACTGAATAGCCTAATCTCTATAAAAGGTAGGTATTACATGTAAACTAATTCCTTCATATCAAATTGGCTTTTATAAAGTAATAATGATAAATATAATGATAATAAATATAATAGTAATGACGATGATGATGATAAGAATAATATTCTGGTTCAGAGGATCTTGATTATAAGTCAGTTTACTTTTCATTAACATTTTCGGTGTTAAGCTATCAGGACTCAAAAGTGAGCTGCTTCCTCACTGGGAGATAAATCAGTGGCATACCCTATGTTACTAAAATATGTATCAAAATCATATTCCAGTGCTGCCAACTCTGAAAATTTAACCCTCTGTTTTGTGGTGCCTCATGTTTGAATTCAACCTGCTTATAAAGATAACATTTTCTTCGACCATTTTTCTTGAAGAGGAAATCTGTGACCGTATTAGAGAAAAGCTTCAAAACTGTGAGCCTCCAGATGTTCATAAATGAGAAAGCAAACAAGCAGAACCCAAGCTGCTGATCCAGCCTGAGGACTGCTGAGCAAACAGCATATGTGACTCATGAGTTGGGAGGTTCTTTGCCTGACACCACTGAAAGGTAGCAGAGCCCCCCCAGCTGCAGAATGAACCGCCTCAGAAAGGCAGGCTGCATGCTCTCTGTGGTATTGAACTGCTGGTGCTGCACAACAGAGTGCTTTATGGGAACTGATGCGAGAAGAGGCTACCCATGCTTGCTGTTGTAGCTGAATTACTCCTGCAGCCTTATTCCACAGCCTTTAGTGAAATAGACTTGGAAAATATCATTTGCCCTTTTGACTCAGCTGCATTATATGACGCTCTCAGATTACTGAGTATTGCAAGCAGTTTCTATCCCTTTCCCTCTATTTTTCATCCCAGCCCTTATTTCTGATCTAAAACCTGGTACATATCTCGAGACATTTCTGCAGGTATGTTTGGAGTTTACAAAGCCTGTCAGGGGAGGTAGGAAGCAGTACTCTTGCCTTGCAGAGTTGGGGCCAGCACTGACCTACTCATGGCTAATGGGTTTCAAATCAGTGCTGTTTCAGCTTTCAAATCACTGCTCAGCTGCAAGCAAAGCTGTTGCACAAAAACTGGGTGGCATCTGCAGGGACAGTAGGACCTTAATGGGGAATAATGAAAAATGCTAATAAAAATGCTTCTGCCATGAGACAGGGCAGCTGGCCACTAACAGCTCCTTTTGAACCTCACAATCCAAGAACATGGAACTTTATGGAAGATACAAAGTACAGCTGAAAGACAAATAAGGTACACTGGCTTAGGGCTTGGAGATGTGTTTATGTGCCTTGTGGACTGCAGCTGATTCAAGTGTGCCACACTTTACACTTGATTTAGTGTGAAAACATCTCTTTGTAGCATTGGTCAAGTGTATACTATCAAATGAACGCTCTTCAGTCCCCAGGAAGAGCTCAGGGAGAAAGGTGGAACTCTAAACCTGAATGAAGTTTGCTGCAGGTTTGGGGTGTTTTGTTGCTGTGGCTATTTTAATAGCCATTCTAGACACTGACTCCATTTTCTTTTTAAATATCTTAGTTTATCAAATTGGACTGGCCTGGACCACAAAGTCCAGGAACCACTCCTGAGTTTGTGAGCTTTTTTCTCATGGCATACGCAAATGCAGGCATGCTGTTATCCTCAGAAAGAAAAGGTGAGAGAAGCCCTTTTCAAGGCAGTTTTATAGAAAGGGATTTTTGTGTTTTCTGAATGTGAGGTTGTCAACTTTGTAGATACTTGAATTTTAAAAGGATTGGGCATTTGTATTTATTTATTTAAGGGATCAATGTCTCCTCTACTTCACATACTGTTACACTCTTACTTGCCAGAAAAGTTTCCGCTCTGAATCTGTTTTTTCTCTGCATATACATAATTTCTACTTTCAGCTATTGATGATTCAGAGAAAAAAAAATTAAAAAATGGATTTTTTTTCCTTTTAAAATTGCTTCTAAGCCTGAAGTATCTCCGTTTTTAAATGTTGCCTCAGACAGCCTACTTGAAACATTAGCTCATTTAGAGAGTGTAAATCTGTAAATGTAGAAGACTCTTGATGAAATCTGTAAACGTAGAAGACTCTTGATGTCACAAGTTCCTGTTTTCAGTATGGGAATAACCGACATCTTTCTTTTCCTGTAAAGCACATTGTGGAAAACAAGAGCAGGTAAACTATAAAATCATTTGCTTAATCTTTTTGTCAGGAAGCTCTGATCCTGCAATTAACCCTTACAAATCAATATTTTTGCTGTGATATATCCTGCTATCATTATAGGCAGACAGTTATCAAGATGTTGATATCCATTTCTGATTGCAGCAAACCTTCCTTTTGCTGTAAGTCTTGTTAAAAGCAACTTTTGTAAGCCCTGAAACACTATGACATTGCTTTTCATTTTTCCTTACTTTGCTTTGCAGATATCCAGCCACACTCAAAAGGAGCCTCATTGAGTAAAATGTTTCACACCAAAAATGCACCTGGGCTAGATGAGGCAGTGCTGAAATAGTGTTGCAGTCACTTTCTTTGTTAACATCACCTTGACCACATCTATGATTCAACACATTACACAGAGTAAGGGGCCACTCTTGAAAAGTAGAAAACCCAATTAAACCACTGTTTGGGGGTCACAGGAGGCCAAGCCTCCTCCCTTTCTCCCTCAGTGACTGGAGTCTGATCTTGTGCAGGATGGAGAGTTCTTGCAAAAGTTTGATGCCATAAGTCAAGTGAAAGCCACACTTCTCACCAGCACAAGGGAATATTAAAAAGCATAAATATAATTCTCCCTGTGAAGGTCAGAAACATTTTTCTTATTAGTTAGTTAAAGGTATCTCCTAGAGCATATATACATGTGGTTTATGGTACGTGTTGTCTCACAGCTGCTGCCAGAGTGAAATCTTCTGCTTTTAACTGTGTTTTACAACAATATAATAATAATTTTTAATTTAGTGAAGGTATGAGTGAAACAAGACAGGCTGACAAGAGCTGAAAATGAGACAGACTGAAGTTAGTAGTGTTTATTTTATTTTGTACATAAAAAAAACTTACCAGCAAGGTAATTCTTTATTTCTTTTTTAATTTCACTATACTTCATAAATTCAGCATTCAAGTTCGATTTTTTGTTTGCTCATTGTAAAGAACCTTTTCTGTCTCTCAAGTACATATACTGAATTATAGAAGTATATTCTTATACAATTAAGGCAGGCTCAGACCCTCAGCTCTCACAACTATTTACATAAACAGTTTGTAAGTCTTTAAAAATATATGCCATAAAACAAAGAAGAGTAAGAGACTTTCCAGGCGAGCTGAACACAAGTGTCATGGTCCCTGGCAGCACAGTCTTGTGAACATGAATCATCCCAGTGACTTCACTGGGATTTAACTTGAAGGGCACTGCTGCTCACATAAAAAGAACATTTGCACTTCCGGAGCCATAGTTACTTCTTCCCTACAGAGGGAAATAGAAAAAGGCTGGTAACCTTAGTTGTGGTTGTACAATGTGCCAAAAGCAAAAATGTCTTATTCGCAGACTGATCAATGATAATAAATTACAACAAGAAAAAAAATTGTTTCTTTGAATCAGGATTAAGAACAGCTAGAATTACTTGCAAAAATGTCACAACCAGACAAGAAGTGCCAACAGCATGAGCAGATGAACAAATTAACATCATGCACTATTAATATCCTTCCCATTTTCTGATGGGCAGCTAATAAAAATACAGAAAGAATATAGCAACTAGTTTTTCTGTCAAGTCTCTCTAATATTTAAATTAGGTTCATATATTAAATTAGACATGTTATTCTATACTAGTTGCTGTTAAAATTGAATACTGCTTACTGCTTGTTTCAATATATTACCCAATTCCATTTGTGTCTTCACCAGTGGTCATTAGTTTGCCTTTGGCATGCCCTGTGGGATTTTTACACAGAAGCTATTTAAAACATATACCTTTCCTTATGAAACCCAATGGTGAAACCAGTGATTTGAAAGTATAACCCACCAGAATTGCTTTCAAGAACAGTGTCCTGAAAATTTACAACCTGTCAAGGTCAAATTACAAACTTGGAATCAGTGGATATGAAAGTAGACTAGACATTATGTTGTGGAGGGAGAATACTTATATGTCTACATCCTATCAATAAATAGTGTTCTGGCATTCACTACAGCTCTCTAGGTCCCTGCTTTGTCTAGATGGCAGTTGGTTCCCACTGTCATCTCCAGAAGACTCTGAGAATTTATTGCAACAGTACAAGATAATTGTGTGAAAAAACCCTGGCAAGACCTCTGGCTGCTGTCATCGCTTCCTCTCCCATCTGCTGGGAATTTTCAGGATAACTGGAAAAGTTTAAATGTTTATTTATAATCAGGATTTTAGAAAATAAAACAAAAGAAGCATTTTGCTCGGTTGAATTCACCTTTTCTCACTTTTCCTCTCCCTCTCCCTTTTTCTCCTTCCTTTTCTATTTTCCCCTCTTCTCCCTCTTTCCTTTTATTCGTTTCATTTTTCCCTTTTATTCTTTTCATCTTTCCCTTTTCCCTTTCCCTTTCTTTTCCTTTTTAATTTTTTTTTTTTTTTTTTTTTTACCTTTTTTTTTAGCTTTTACCACAACAAAAGACAAATCAAGTTTTGGGAGAGAGGTTGTGGAGTCTTTGGCTCTGTAATTGATAGTGGTTGTTGAGATATGGCAAAGACAATCTTTATCTTCAGCATTCATTATTCAGTGAAGTTAAATATGTTTTTACAGTGCCAAGCAAAAGGCTTTCTTTGAGCTTAGGAAAAGTATGCGTGGCATATTATAGGCAAGTCAATCCTTTTTAACAAAATACTTACACCAAGCTCTTTGTTAGTCCAAACATAGTTTTAAACAACTAGCTTTCCATTTTATTCTTTGCTTTATTTTATCCTGCTTCTTTCTTCACCAGCATTGTTTCTAGAGTGTAGTAACTCACATCTATTGCTGTGATTTATTTTTCTTTCACTATTTTCCCAGGAAAAGAAACAGTATTTATTCAAATACTTTTTTTTCTGGAAAGGACTGTATTTATTTTAAAATGTCTACGTGATTGTGTACTTATGTGAGAGAAGGCAAGGTCAAAAAAAATTGTGGCTTGTGTAAGAAGCACTAGATGGTGCTGTGAAGAAAAATATCTAAGTGAGCTCTAATCTGGATGCTGAAATTTAGACAGCCACATTCATTAGCTGTATAAAGCAGATATACATTGCTGTTCAGGATTGCACTACATTACTTCCTTTAGGACTTGAAAATTATGAGAACCATCATCTGACCAGTACCCAGGAGAGGTCAGGTCCACAGCCAAATAGCAGAAAGATGTAGATGTCATGTATGGCATTTACCTCAAAGTCACAGATGGCAGCTGAGACATGCACTCAGACAAAAGCCAGTATGTAGGACAATATTTTAAAATCTATGTAAAATCACCATAGAGAGTGGAACAAAGGTCTTATGAGTCTGTTGCAGCCAAAGAGATGCAGAATGCAGTTCTGAACTAATTAAGGTGTCAAGTATTTCCTAGTCTGTTACAGATGCTACAAAAGTGGTACCTACCGTTACTGCTAAGAGAGAGCTTCACATCAGGAAGAAAAGTATTCTTCTACCCATTATTTACTTTCTTTCCTGACAGACAATCATCTGATCTGATGTGATGAAAAACTTATCCAGCCTCCAGGCTTTGTCTCATTTTGGGATTTTTCCTTTGCTCCAGCTGTCAGCATGAAGCATAAGCAGAGGGAAAGGTCTGAAAGTGCCACAGCAGCTTGTACTCCTGTACAGGCTGAGCTCTGCAGGCAATGGTGCTGAGCAGTGTGGTGAAGAGCTGTAATTTACAGCTTCAAGCCATCTGTCTTGAAAAGAGTCCAGTCCAGTGCTCACAATCAGAACCCGTACTTTGCACTCAGCTTTGCAACTAGCTGAGTCCTGAATTGACAACAATCAAATAGTTTTTCCTCCAGAACAAATGGTGCATTTGTTTATCACCTGAGAGACAAGACCAGCCCCTCAGGGTATCTGTGTTAGCCATTTCCAGTGGCATTGTTATCACCCTCATCATCATCGACTCATTAAGAACAAGCTCCTTTTACACTTCTCCCTAGCTGCTTGAGTCTACCACTTGAGTCTGGATATAGGAAAAATGAATTCATGCCATTTTATTGTATGTTGATGCTATTACTAAACTTCAAGAGGCATAATTTATTTTGCTGTCTTTATGGGTTTTCCACTTACTCTTAAAACACTTCTAAACACAGAAGATATATGGAAAAGCACTTAAATGTCTGGTGAGAGGAGTTTTTAAGTTAAAATTATAGTACTTTAATACTTCACATGCAATGATCTCTTTGTAAAGTTTTCATAATGTCAGAGAAATTCATAGAGTAAATTAGTTTGACTTCACTCAGAGTGCTAACATTTATAAATCTACAGGGCTGCCTTTCTGAATATATTCACTGCTGCAGAGAGGAAAGGGGGATCAAAGGGCTCTCACATTTATTTCTGCCATCATTTCTTATCTTCAGCACAGTTAGAGTGTTGTATACATAGCAGTTTCCTGCTCCAGAGATGTCAGAAATTTTCTGGAGCCTGTTTACAGGACATTAAGTTAGGATATGGATAAACCTGCAAAAAAGTAGGTACTGCATATATTAAATAGCCCACTTAAGTCACGAATCCAGATTCACTTGCAGATTTATTGTATGCTGTATTTTGCAGTGTGGGCGTGAGAATAAAATGAGAATCTGTCTTTTCTGAGTGCGTTTCTCCCCCACATATAATTTTAGCCTTGACAGTAATAAAAGGAGAGAAATAAACAGTGCAATATTAGTGATCAAAAGCATCAAAACACATGGGGAAAACGTCAAATTGTAAAAGATCATCGAAGTAACGGCAACAGCAATTTATGGTTCTGCATGGCTGGATGCCTTGAGATTTTAAATTCACAAAGCCTGGGAGGAGTTTTTTAATCTTAGCATATCACACCCATGAAATGCCGATCCATCCAACAATGGGCCTTTGTTATGCTCTGTAAGAAGAGAATCTGTTTTTTCACTTGTCAGCAGCATTTCTCACTCTAGGACACTGCTATTGGAAAACCTCCACCAGACTGAGCTATACGATGTCAGGAAAACTTCATGGTTTTGACAAAAAAGTTGATGGGACCCCTAAAATTTTACACATCACCCCCCCCCC
>JAOEHY010006385.1:0-17319 GCA_025447955.1 Psilopsiagon aurifrons | reverse complement strand
CTCCAGGAACAGAGGGAAGAAAAAGGGGGAAGTGAGTGAACAAACTGCATGGCTGATTTATGGCTTAAACCACGACAATGCCATAGCTGGAAATATTTTTAGAAAGACGCATTTTGCAATCTATGGCAGGATTTAAGCTGGATTTCAGAAAGGATCTCTTGAGAAAAAAGCAACTTCTGCTGGTTACAAAGCAAAATTACACTGACGTGGAAATCGTGAAGGCATTCTGCTGCAACTTGGTAGATAAAGGAAATAAAAGGTACCTTACAGCAAATCAAATGCAATGCAAGGAGAGAAAAACAAGAAAACTGCCACTTCTAAATGTGCTTAGGGCTCATTTGAGGGAACTGGAGAGCAATTGTTAGGCTGTTCTGCCCGGCTTGTTAGTTCCGTGGCAGAAGTAGATGTGTCTATCCTGTGTATTCAATGTTTCTTTGACTACTTTGTGTAGAGATGATGAGAAAGACCTTGGTGCAGCTCTCTGGACTTTTTGCTCCAAATCAAAGCGGCTTCTTTCTGGAACAGAATGCTCCTTCACAGCCAAACAAGCCTCTCCAGGCACACAGATTTCTGCCAAGATTCCAGCTACTGATTTGTCTCACCCAGTTCCTTTTTTCCCTTAAGAAATTTGAATCATATTTTCATAATTTTATCATTAGAGGGAATAAAGACCTTTCTGAGCAAGCTTCAGACCTTCCTGAGCAAGCTTCCCAAGTTCACTCAGATTTCCTCAGGCTGATGATATTAATCTAGGCTGGGGGTGGGTTTAGCATCTTCACTTTAATCAAATTATCTTTTACTGAAAAAAAAAATCTAGGGTTTTTTTCTTTTTTTCTTCTTTTTTTTTAAATATTTTAAATATTCACCCCACCCCCACCCCTGTACACATTATAAAAATTGTCTTCAAAATCTGTCAGATGCATGCACAACAGCTTTGTGGAACTTGTTGGAGATTTGTAGTGGAACTAAAGATGTCACTTTGATACAGGAAGGAAAAGCTGGGTAGAATCATTTCAGGCAGAAAGATCATGCAGTAATATCTAAAATAATATGACACTCTAATATCAGTCTGCTTTTAGATTTCTAAGCTTTTAATATTAAAAGGCTGCTTTAAATGCCTTAACCTGCCTAGGACCGGGATCTGAAAGGATTAAAAATGGTGTAAGCCATTATACTCTCTTTTCCCTGTATCGTCAGAAGTAGCACGCTCAAGGAAAATTTTAGTATGACTATTTGTGATTATAGCTTACTGCATATAAATTTCTTATTGAATCTGACCTGCTTCTTCATACCTCCCTAGACCATCTGAAGGGAATCTGTCTGAATGCAACAAATATGTATATTAAAGATTGTGCAGGACAAGCTATTGGTGTAGATACGTTGGCTGGTCACATTTTGAAAATGGAAAGCTTTGTTTTTCATACAGTTGGATAAGTGGAATGAGTGTCCTTTCAACTGTACCAGTAATGAAAACATACAGAAAATATTTCCGTTACAGTTGAACTCTGTATGCACTTACAGAACAAAACTTCGTTAAACGAAGTGAAGCATTTCATAGAATTCCCCTACCACCTCCTTGTATTATTGTAATTTACTTTGAACTTAAAAGTTCTGATCCTCTTTGTGTGTCTCATGTAGAAGCAGTCTTCATCGCATTTGTTCCTAAGTCTTTTGAATTCCAGCTTTGCTTTTTCAAAGCTTTTATTAATACAGGGACCAGCCAGTTTTTCTACAGGCTTGGCAGCAAAAGAAGAATAAGAAAACCCCTACAAAATTGAATCTTTTGTTCTCTGGGGTCCAGATCCCTCCACTCTCCTTTCAGCACCTCCTCAAAAGTGATGTGGTTGTATTTCATAAGTTACAGTACGGGTTTGTACTGATGCAGTTAGGAAGCGAATCTTACAGAACCACCTCCCCTGGTTCCATGTCCAGTGCGTATTTCTTCAACCTGTGTGAAACTCTGCAGCCCATTTAGACAGTAGTCCTGCCTTGGAGAAGTTGTGTCCAGGGATGCAACAAAAGTTCTCTCAGAAGGGGTACATACTGAGGACAGATGTATCCCATATTTCCTGGTGCTGAGGAAGAGGAGCATCTAGCTGAGGAAGCAATAGCCCCTATAAAAAGCCCAAAGCTGGAATGCAGCGGAGAGACTAGCTAAAGGCTGGTAGGACCTGGGAACGGAAGCACTTTCCTTGAGCAGAGGTGCCTTAGCGTCTAATTCTTTTGCTGTGTAAGCATCTGCTGTATTCTGTAAGTGCTTGAACAGTCTCATTAGCAATTTCTAATATATATAATACATATATCACAGACATTGAGAAGATTCAAAAGCCCTTTGAGACAGTAGGTAAGTGAAGAGAAGCCTTAGAAGGTGGACCAGTTTTTGACTTACAAGCTTAACCAGCCAACTAATTTGCATGAAGCTGGAAAGACTTAAATCACAGTGATGATGTTTCATATGTTGTAATTAGATGGGAAACTCCCTTACAGACTTAGAAAATATAGATAATTAGAAAATAAAGATAATTGAAAAAAAGATCATTTTATAACATACAGATTCACAAAACAATTTAATGTAATTTCTAGAGGATTTTATGGCATGGTTTAAATAATAAAAAGACTATTCACACTTGTCTGGGGACATGGGTATAAATCACCAGGTGTTGCTAGTCATCCATAATGCTCACATCTCAAGCTCATGTTGAAGTGCTGGGGTTTACAGCACAATCAAAGACTCACTATGTAAGGTATGAGTGGCTTTATTTTAATATTTGATATGAATATTATTCTGTATATGTTCTGTTACAGATTACATCTTCTATTTTTCATGGCTATATGAGCCTGTAGGTCTTACAATAAAGTTTGGGGTCAATTAAAGCTGCTTCCGTAACATACACAGTGCTCTAACAGACCCCAAACTACTGCAGGTGTGCAGACCTTGCCAGTGTGTTCTGATCTTGACTGTGCTTTTGTTCAGGCTTCATTTTTATCCTTTCTGAGTTTGCTTCACCCTGTTAGGAACATTTCAATGTGTTGTGCAAAATTGCAAGCATATTCATCTTTGCAGGATTTTTCTAACAAGGAAAACCCCAAGAAGAACTCTCTAAAATCTGTAGTTTAGTTTTCATTTTATTTGTTATCTTCTGTGAACAAATTACGAAATATACTTCAGTCACAAATTGGAAATATTTACAATTTCTTTACAACAAGGCATTGTTGAGGCTTTGATTTATGGCATTCTTAGAGCATTCTGTCTTTCAAAACAAAGACATTGGTAGTGTTTTCAGCATACTTCATTTACACTCTGAATGTGAAATGGGAGCCTTTTGGAAGAGTAATTTGCACTCTCTTTTGATACGATCCGGTGGGAAAATTGAGGCTGGCTGCATCTGGGGAGAAGGACTGTGCAGATGTGTTGCTGGTACTATGCCAGATGGTCTGATGCCATCATATTACACCAGATGCTGCTAAGTGGGGAGGGGAAAAAGATTCCCCTGAGCCATCCTTCCTCTGCCCATTTCTCTTCTCTTTAGAAATGCTGTGACCAGGCCGAATGTAGCCCAGTTTGATTATTTTCTTTCTTAGTTTTGAGTCTTTCTGACAAGAAGTCTTGAGAAGTCTGTTTCAAATACTGACAGAATTCTGAAAAGTTACTCAGAAAAAAAAAAAAAAGAGAGTAGTCAGTAAATGAGTAAATACTACATATCCTCAAAATGTTTAGGAGACAAATTTTGAACGTTTCTAAAAGGAAAATGCAACTGTGCTGTTCTGCAGTTGTAATATTGGAGCCATAAAAGCTAAGATAGTTCCATTTTCTTAATTCCTTGGAGTCTATTTTTTTCCTGAAGAAAGTTCTAAATCCATTTCTTTCCATGGAACTTTTAAATAACTCTTAATATATACTTCCATTATAAATCAGATGTGGGCCACCATTGCTTAGGTTGTCTGTCATTTCCTGGAACAAGAATAGAAAAAACTGATCAATATTACAAAATGTTATGGTTTTTGGAATTCAGTTAGCTGAGGTTGTAAAAACAATTTAACAAACTCCAAATTTCAAGCATTCAGAAAAACTTTGCAACTTTTATTTGACTTGATAAATCTCACTGTAAAAAAAAAGAAATCATGTTTCTTCCTACATAAATTAAATACATTTGAAAGCTGATAGACCCATTGATGCTGAATGAGTTGGACATTACTCTCAGACCACATGCACAGCAGTGATGGTATCTGTGCAAGTTTTGTGGCACTGTCCTTTGAAAGTGCATCGAATCAAAGGGAGATAGCAATTAAGTGTTTGCTTCAATTCAAATCTATTTCTGTGCTGACATGCTACGAACAGATGCCCTTTGATGCTAGTTGGGGTAGACATTCAGGAAGCAGGTTTAGATCCAAACAGGATCTAAGGGTTTTGGGATGGGACTGATTTTGGTTTGCACTTAATATGCCGGACTACAGTTTTCAGCAGTTCAGCAATTGCTGCCCAAGCGGCAGATGAGTCATCCTGGAGTAAGCTGATTTGATCATGAATCAGAATCCTAAGCACCTAAAGGAGGATTTGTTTGCTGGGAGACAGCTACATTAATTAAGCAGTTCTCTGACCTTGAAGGCTGCTAAGCCACATGTGATTTATGCTCAGATGTGCCTTATTCTGAGCAGTTTTAGGCTTATTTCATACCACATTGAATTTGGATGCAGAAATGATCTGTTACCTATGTCCAATGACAGATCACAGAGAACATCCAGCTGTGCCAAGAGGAATGGGCACATAACAATGCAGTTTTTCTATTCTTTTAAAAATTCAGGTAGATGAGGGAGATGTGCCCCTGTTGCACTGGTTCTTAAATATTTGCAAGAGAACCAAAAGCTCTTCTCTGCATGGAAAGATTAATTTCACCTTTTCTACCTTCTAGGTACAGGTGGAGAAAATGTTGAAGAAAAAGGATTTGTTTGTCCTTCTTGTGGAAATTACTATGAAGAAAGTAAAGCAGGGCTAAACAGAGAGAAAGAAAGAGCGTGACTCTATAGAATAGTAGCTGAGATTCATGGTAAAGAGCAGAAAATTATGGGACCTGGTCATTATTTGAAGTCTGACTCTTTCTCTCTCTTCTTTTAATACATAACATTTGATTTGTAAGTAATTTGGGAGACAGAGACCAGAACTTAAGAGTTTAACATAAGGTGGAAGCGCTGGTGCCTTCTCCCTCATGTGCTACCTGCTGCATTTTAAAGTAGATCACCAGACTTAATTGTTCCCTGTACAGTTTTTAAAAGAAAGGATGTCCTATTCCTCTCTACAAAGCAAACATAGGGCCATCAAACCAAGAAGCTTTGCCAATTAATACTCTTGTGTCAAGCATAAATTTCAGACAAAATAAGGTAGTTAAAGTTACCGAATTTTGAGTGTTTTCTACCATCCACCTCCCCTTTTGCCAGATGATGGTGCTGAATTTTGTGTATGGTGCCTTGCAGCAAACTCATGTACAGAAGAGGAACAATCCTACCCAAGACTGAAATCCGGATCCCAGCCAGTTTGGGAGTTGTCTGCTCTGAAACAAGGCACTACATGTTGCTTATTTATAGGTTCCTAAGCCTTTGTTGCCTCTGTTGAATCTACGCTGAAGATATCAGTCAGCTAGGAAAGAGACCAGGAATACCAAAGCTATTTAATATTGGCTATCAGTCAGGTACATGTTAATAGTATTGATCTGTCAGAAGGCTACTTGTAAGTACATGTAAGTTTCCTTTTGTCAGCTTTGTCACTTGAATCCTCTGGAGACATCAGCTATTAGAAGATCATTATAATTTCATAAAATATTGAAAACCATGTATATTCCCCAGTATTTCTATTTACAAAAATAAATGTATTAATAAATTAAAAATTTTTGCTGAGTTCAAGAAATGGAGGAGCACACAGGTTAGAAGCAGAGTGAGTCAATGGTTGCAACATCCAAATAGGAGCATTTGGATGTCTTTTACTAGGGTGAATATTTTAAATACTCAACTTACTTCCAGACTTCAGAGTTCACCACGTGGAATTATGTCACTACCTGGAAGCACCATTCCCAACTCAGAGTGGCATCACAGCGTCAGCCAACTTTGATTAGCTGAAACTATGTCTTCCTCTTAGAGGTGGCCCTTCCTGAAGTGACATAACAACATGGTAGCTCCCTAGTGTTCAGCGTACCTTGGAGGTAACTCTGGTGTCGGGGGAACCACCGGGCAGCTGGGCAGGTCGGTTATTTCAATACCCCTCAACCTCTAATATAAATATAACAATTATACAATAAATATAGCACAAATAAATGCACATGCAGTACATGTCTATATTACTGTATATCTGTATAGTATAAATATATAAAACAGTCTTATATATAGAACATTTTAAAGCCATTTTCTACATCAGGGCCTAATTTAATGTAAGTTTTTAAGCAGCCTTCATTATTTTTTAGGAGCATGACTTGAGCTAATGTACTCAAACACACTAGCAGCAGGCAGTCCACAGGTTGTATGTAGGTCTAAGAAGTGCCAGATCAGACCATCTACACATGCATAGTCAAATCTACAGCATACTTGCATGAAGTCCTCCATTGGTGAGGCACATCTGACATTCACTTAGCATGTGCCGTAGGGTTGCTCTGCATGTGCATCATGGCCCTTCACCCTGGCAGCCCTCTCTACTGTGTATCTAAAAGCTCAGTAAGTTAACAGTCCAGGAAAGAAGGCAGTGAACTGCTGCTATACTTTGTCATCTTCTGCCCAAATTGGTAGGGTTGGCAGGTGTTTTTCTTCCCAGGCCATTCCTTTGTTACTTTCTCTCTCTCTTTTTATTTCAAATGGGCTTCATCTTTGTTGAGGAAAGAGCCTCTTTGAAAAGCAAGATCTAGCCTACCATCTGTAAGACAATAGTCATACTTGCCTACATATCTGACCAGAATTCTGCCTCTTTTTTAAATGAGAGGGAGAAATGCATCTCTTCTCTTGATTTTATCACCCTGCTTTATGTTATAGTTTTATCCTGTACTATTAAACTTTTAAAAGCATGTTTAAAACATCTAAGGTGAATTCATTTTATATTTCTTCTTGGAGTCTCATGTCAGTTAAGAAACCAAAGGATGATGACAAATAATTTTTTACTTCATGGACTATTAACTGCTATGTCATGTTTTCTCAGAGAATCTGGAAACATTCTACATTCTGAGTGAATTAATCCTCAATCTGCTATTCAGAGGTCTCAGTAGATATGATACAGACTGTTGAATATAACTGTAATGCAAACTTGCAGTTGGAGGTTTAGCTGGGCAGTCCACTTGACTTTTGTTCCCTTCTCTACTCATTTCTCAAATGAAAGGCATTGGATACAAAGTCAAATGTAAAGCACAGGATGTCAGTTAAAATTTTACTCCTCAAATATTAGACAGATCTGTAAATCCAATGAGCTGATTCAAGAACCCTATTAAATTAATTTTCCGACCCTTCTTGCTTAGTTTCAGGAGCTTAAATTTCAGAACCTAAACATAGACCTAGACACCTTGGTAAGCTTATTTTTAACAGAGAAAGGCAGTAACTGCTCAATGGTGCTGCAAATCAGACCAGTTTCATTTAGGTGTCTAAATATGCCCTTAGGTGCTCAGGTTTAGTCATCCAGGTTTGTGAACTGTGGCTTTTGTGTTTAAATAACCTACTTTATAAGCTGAGTAGTTAGGAGAGGAAGAAATTGATTAAATCCTGGAAGCATGCAATGATGTGGTTACAGAAAGCATTCTGTGCTTTTTCACCGTACAATACATGATAAACCATATTAATAAAGCTTCACATTATTTATGAAATGCTATATTTAGCAGCTAAACCCTTGAATAGCTATACAATGGAATTATGTTGAAAATGGATGTACTTCATTGAAATGGATGTACTGCAAATATCCAGTACCTAAAAATAGCTCCATATAACGCAACATAATAAAGCTTACACAGAATGGCAGCATTTCATTTCCCAGAAGCTCTTTCTCATATAAAACTAAAAACTGAGTGCATCTCTTGCCCATTGTAAATGTTAACACATACAGTAGCATTTTAGGAGAAACGGAACAAGTAAAGAAGGACTCACAACTCACTTTTTCTGCCATTTCATGGGAGTGATGCAATGAATGTTCTCTTTCTGAGAACATTCGCCTTTGTTCATAGCTGGCTAGCCGACAAGTGAGCCATGAAGAAAGGGTGCAACCACCAATTCCAATGCATGCAAGAGACATGGAGGCAAGATGCAAAGAATAGAGAGCAGATGACTTCTTTGTCAGAGCACGAAGAAATTGAAAATTTAAGATTCCTCCGATTAGTCCACAGATGCAACAGGCAGAAAAAAGTATCATCTGTCAGGAAAGATGAGAGAGGTTATGTCATAGTAACATTTTTCAGAGACAGATTCATTCATATGAAAACTGAGACTAATCATAATTCAATGTTTCAATACCATCATGGTCTGCAAAACACTGCACAGACACTCATTTTTAACTTTCTCAGCTCCCACGGAGCTCCAAGGGAATACAATACCTTCTGGTGCACTAGAGTTAAGGTTGATGTTACATGTAAGATAAAGCTGGGTAGAGTGAGTTGGTCGTGAGTTTAGTCAATGGAAGGCCAAGCAGGACACAAATCTTTTGATTTCTAGCAATTCATCCAAAACTATATCATGACAAAATGTATCATAATTTTCCATTGTGCACTTTCTCACTACTCCTCAGGAGTGAATGCCTCATGCATTTTCAATGAATCTCTCTTGCTTTGTGTGCCATCTGACCTTGCCTCCTGTTCAGTTCTAATTTATTCAATCAGAGAGCAGTTTGAAGGCTTTCTACAGGTTTTGTGGGAACTTCAAAAGTGTTCAAGGTGGAAGTGCTAAATAAAGAAGCAAGAGAAACAACAATGAAATCTTACAGGTCAGAGTGGTGACTGTGATAGTTTGTTTGTTTTTTTTAACTTGGTTAAAATGCTTCTGGAAACTTTAGATTTAGATACAGGCTGCGGTTAATGAGATATAGTTGAAGACATCCTAGCACTTTAATCACAATGATGCCACCCTGGTTCAGGATGTCCTTGAGCCATCAGTGACTCGAGCAAAAGACTTCATTATGGAGATACTGCTAAACTACTGACTTACTCACTTCCTTTGAAACTGATGGCCTGTCTGATGTTGATCTAGATGGGTCTTTGATGTTACTCAATATAGCTTTGTATATGTACTTATCTACTGTGGTAGAAAAAATTTATGAAGCCTAAGAGACCACTTCTGTACATAACTGGGGTAAGAATTTTGTTAGGTGTGTGGCATTCAGGCTGTATGCTGCAGTCCACTGGGAAGTGATTATTTTATGAGAGCATTAGAACAGTCAGCTTTTAGAAAATGCTTATGGTCCATATGCTTTAAGAAATGAGATTGTCATTATAACAGGGTTAGGATAACTCATTGATATTCAAAAATTATCTGAGAGAGAACTTGAGTCCCTTCACACTTGTGCTGGTTTTATGTGACTTCCTTCTGTATATAGCGGAATAATCAAGCTGGCAGAAAATTTCACCAGATATTATCACTTGTAGGATCATGTCTTTAAAATGAAGTTCTGCTATGACTTGTGAAGTAGTAACACCGTTTTTCTGCAGTCAGGAAAATTACTATACTTCTGATTCTTAGAAGAGATAGAAAACATCCACCATCACTTTAAAACTGGCTTATATGTGATTCCTATTACAAAAAGAACTTATTCAGTGAACAGTTATGATATCTAAAATCAAACTTGGACAGTAGCCTCACTGATGTGGCAGCCCACTGTTGGTTTCTGAAGGTCAGAAGATACAACCCAGTGACATTACTTGGGAATTTTTCATTGACTTGGCATAAATTTCTGTCAGGTGGTTTTTCATCCAAGTTTATCCAGACTGGGATAAATAGGGATACATGGCTTAAATAGGTATGACCTAAATTGGCCATTTCAGAACTGCCTTGTGATATTTGATAAACCCAAAGTGCTGATTGCTTTTTTTGGACTGCCAAGTAATTGTAAAGACTTTTTGTCAGAACTACTTGGACACAGAAAGCCCCCAGTAAGGAGCTCAAGTTAGATAAGTATGCCTTTCTATATATACTTAGGTATTGTATATGCAGTGGAAAAACTTACAACAAGTCCAGATTTTTTTTTGGCGCACAATATTCCACAGATGCCACAAAGCAGAAACTGCAAAGAAAAAAAAAAAAAAAAACAAAACCAAAACAACAGTTATTTCATCATTTAAGGTCTCAAGTTTAAATGCTGCTGCATTGCTGTAGTGCTAATCATAACAGTAGGTTAGGCAGTGGTTACAGATATCAGCATTTTAATCACAAACCTTATATTTCTGGAAGCTATAACTCAACCATAAACACACTTATCTGAGAAGAAGAAACTGGAATGAGAAGCCAAATAAAAGATGATGACTCATACAAAAAGAAAAAACAAAACCTACATTTAAGCTGCTTGGGTAAACGAAATACAAAAAAAAACCCAAAACAAAATAAAATCAATGTTGCAAGCAAAAGATGACTTTTTACTCTTTTGGGGTTTGTTTAGTTAAGTTTAGCAAGTTTTAGTCAGTGATCTAAATCACCTACTTTCAAGCTGCTGATGTACTTAATGACCTGGTCCTATCAGCTGAACCACCAAGGGATCATACATGGATTGTTGTAACTTTGGGCAAGAATACAATTCATTCACCTCTGTGGGTGCAGCTACACTGAGCATGCAGGAAAACCTGTTTCAGATTCTAGATAGCTCACTTTGCATGAAGGTGTCTGTACCTTTTCATGTAGTTCCCTTTCACAAGCTGATGTACTAATTGTTGCATTAAGCATTAAGCAAAAAACTAATTAACAAAACCAGAAATATACCCAACAATGATATTAATGCTTTTTAGTGACCTGCATCAAAGATGGATGACGTTCTCTGAATGTCTCTTTGTCACCCAACAAAAGAAGTTTAATGAGAGAGTCAGAAAGTAGTCTCTGGAAAGTAGCGGTAGGAATTAAAGTAGTTAGATGAAAGTAGTAAAGCCTTCTCCAGGTGTTTATAATACTGTCAGAAGATGTCTTTGATACCTCATAAACTTCTTTATTAAGAAATCCATGCTTCTTATTTTCAGTAAATCTAACCCAATGCCCCTACTGGGACTTAATTTTATAGTTTTAAAAATGGATTTTCCCATTCATTCTGCATGGCAATGGTGTTTCTAGCAAAAGGCTCTGCTTGACCTTGATTTAGGGTTAAATCACCAAACAGACCTGACTGTTACATAAGGGGGAAAAAAAAAAAATAATTTTGCAGTTTCTATGCGTCATTCAGGATTTCAGTATCCTTGAAATGTATTGCTTGTACCTCATATTTACCCTTCAGTATTTTCAGTATTTTGCAACTTCAGTATCTCATTTGAGGTGGTGCTTTACTATGTAGTTTATCTCCCTCCAATTAGAGTAGTTCATACATATAGCTAAGAATAAATCTTTTAGTCTTAGGTCCATTGAATCAGTTGCACACAATGAATATGGTTAAATTTTGTATATTATTTACTTCTACACTAAGCATGGGATGTGGACTTCATACCAGTCTGACTGTGGAGAGGGCTGGGCCATGTAGACCATGGTGCTGAATGGATCAGGACGTACCAGGACATACAACTGGTTGTTGCTACTACAGCTCTCCTATTGGAATAACAATCAAAAAGGCAACAGGTAGGGCTGCCTCTACCCTTTTCTGACAGGAAGGGAAGATTTCAGCTCAGAAATATCACTCCTGAGTTGTAAGTTTTCACTGAAGGTTTCTGTGAGGTTTTGGAGCTTCACTCCCAGTCCTGCCACTGCAGATTGATTTCAACTGAAGGCGTGCTTCAGATTTTCACAAATAATGTTTTTCATTTCTCATCATTAATGCAGAAACCTCAAAAAAAAAAAAAAAAGTTAAAAGTATCACTATAATTAAGTTCTCTTCAGTCAGACTTGATAAAGCAGATGATTAATAACATAATTTCTCTTTGTAGTGATTGAATAGCATTGAAAGGAGCATTTTGTATAATGAAAAATTAATGAGTTCTGCAGAGCCTAAAGAAAGGATGTGGAAGATACTATCAAAGATAGTTTCAACTTGTAGTAAGTGTATGCTGACTAGTTTAAAAAGCTGTGGTGTTGATAATTTACCTTCAAAGTGAAATGTAGGTCACTCATCTTTTCAAGAATGCTCTAAGTCTGCTCCTGCTAGAGTCAATGATTTTTTTACCACTGTTTTCAATTGAAGACTTTCTATTTCCATTGTACAGTTTTGCTAGACAGAAGGGAATGCAGTTGACAAGTTATATTACCTTTGCATCTGACCAAAGGAGCAACATGCAAATTACAGATTCACTCAGCATTAGAACTCACCAGTTTCGGCAGTTTTGCTGTTTTTTACTGTTTTTCAAGGACAGGAAATACATCCTTCCAAACCACAATTATGTAGTGCCATATACTTATCTATTACCTAAGGTATTTCGTAGTTGAAATCCAAAGAATAGTGAATGAGCTAATCTGCAGGCCCTAAGGTATGGGCTTCTCAAAACCAAGGGGTGACTACTGTATTCCGTAGTTGTCAAAGTATATGCAGGACTACCTGGAGTAAAGATCTGGACGCAGCAGTTGAATGTACGTTGAATGAGTTTGCCAATGATGGTAAACTAGGAGGAGCTGTCAACATCCTCAGAAGTAGAGAGGCCTTACAGAAATATCTGGATAGACTGCAGAGGTGAGCAATCACCTACCATGTAAAAATAAACAAGAGCAACTGCCAGATTCTGCACCTAGAATGAAATAATCCTTCTTATACATAAATATTGCATGAAAAGAAGCTGGAGACAGCCCCACAAAAAGATATCTGAGGGTCTGACTTGATGACAAGTTGAAAAGACAATGGTGTACCCTGTGAGCCAAAAAAGCCACCAGTGTCTTAGGGAGCATAAAGCACAGCATTGCCAGCCATTTGAGGGATTAACCCACAGTATGTTGTGTTTGTGCTGCCCCACCTCAAATACTGTGTGTAGTTTTAGGTGCTTCAAATATAAGAAGGGCATGAAATTACTAGAGTGTGTCCAGAGGACAGTGACCAAGATGATGAAAGGCCTTAAAGGAAAATTTATGAGGAACAGACGAGGTCTCGGTTTGTTTGGCTTCAGAAGAGAAGCCTGGGGGGTGCTCTCATTGCAGTCTACAACTTCCTCAAGCAGAGGAGGAGATGCTGATCTCCTCCCTCTGGTGACCAACTATAGGACCCATGGAAATGAAATGAAGCTGCATCAGGAAAAGTTCAATTAGGAAGAGGTTCTTCAGCTGGGAGAGTGGTTGATTACTTGAACAGGCTTGCCAGGAAAGTGATCATAGCACCAAGTCTGTCGGGGTTCAAGGAGTGTCTGGATGACACTTTTGGTCATATAATTTGCTGTTAGGGGGTCCTGCGAGGAACATGGAGTTGGACTTGGTGGGGAATTATGGGTCCCTTTCACCTGGAGATAATCTATGATTTTGAGATTCTATGATATTATTTTACCATGTCAAGACCTGTATGTATACCCTATGTCTGTACTTTCTCTCTCTGTACATAAGCAATATTTATACATATACACAAGGAATAAGATGCCCTCTAATTAAAGAACTCAGGAGAGAACTGCAATTAGTCTCTTGTAGAAACAAATGCTTCACTGCTGGAATTTTGTTTTAATTATTTTTCATTAGGAAAACTGTGAGAGGCTAAAAGGTCCAAAATCTCATAGTTCGCTGTTTACAACCAGTCCCCATTGCATCTGGGGTTACTTTTTGATTTCAGACTTATTCATACCTCCTATGGTACATGATGTTTCATGTCAAGACTAGCAAAGGAGGTAGGGACTTAATGTATCATCCAATAATAAATACAGGCAGAACCAGTTTTAGGCAATCGGTAAAAACTACAAAGAAGAAACTACAAAGCACAAAGGCTACTTAAAGACTCAGTGGGCCGTGTGTGCCTCAGTTCCTCTTTCAGCAAACATTTGCTGGAGACTTAGCAGAATCAGAGTCCCTCTGATAGCACTGGTGTGATTTTAAGGTGATGCAGTAGTGTCTGTTTTTCTCTGGAGGCTTTGCCATTCATGATGCAACTATGGCTGTTTATGTTCAATATGCATATTTGAAAATCTCTCTTTTGGTCTGTTGAACTTTGGAACCAAAGACCTCCCAGGAAAGGAGGTTTATCTTGAGCCTGCTTTAATTTACTTTATATTAAATATGGGCTTGAAACAAAACCTCAGATCAAAATACCTAGAAATTTCACTAGGGAGGCTGAAATCTCAATTTAGACACAAGCTTTGTTGTTTGGATACATCCCTACTTCATATTCTCTGAAACAGAAGACTTGGCGTCTTTCACTTTCTCCTGGAAAAAGGGACTTTCTTACTGGTTATCTGAAAAAAAAAAAGATTCAGCTTTAGTTATATTTGCAGAAAGACAGAGATTTGTTGGCTTCCATCGTGCAGAGAAAAAGGAACTATTTTTATTTTATATATTGACTCTAAGAAACCTTTATTTCTTCTGTTTTGAAGAAGCAAAAACAATAGTGTGTGCAATTCCCTAGAAAAAGAAAACTGCCTCTATAGAAAATCTTTCTGGAGAGAGGCTGAAGAAAATAGTAGAGAAAACCAGTTGAATATGCATGATTACTAGTCATTGTTCATGCTAAAAAAGCCCAAAACACATACTCTTTGTGGAAAGCCCTCCAGTGTTCTGGGTCATCCATATGTATCTGATGAAATAGAGGAAGGGAAATTATTCCAAATTTGAGTAATAACATAGTGAAAATACAAATGTATCATGTGTATTCAAATAATCTTCTACTTGGAAGAATAAACATCCGGACAGAATCAACAGTTTTACTTCTATCTACTCTTGTCAGGTTTAGTTTTACACTAAAATTGTATAAACACGTGACTGTCATGATAATACCCAGAATTTTGAAGTTAGTAATATTTAGAATTTAATAATCTTGCTACTTTAACTTCATCCAGATGAGAAAAAAGCTGAAATCCCTAATGGATGAACAGAGCAGAGGAGGTATTTCTAATTGGAACTCTTCTTCAAGGCAGTATTTCAGAACAAGAATTAAGTTTTCTTAGTGTAAGCATAAAGGGCACAGAATCCATTCATGAAAACAAAAATATCAAACTAGATAAAAATACCAAGAGGTATTCACCAAGATGTGAACCTAGGTAGTGAGTTTGCCCATTACCACCACAGAGAAACAGTCTTAGCAAAAGAGGGGTGAAAACTTCTAATGATATTGTTGTCCTATGTAAAGGCTTGTGGGAACAGGAATGTCCCACAGGCTGCAGTTCATAAAGAACCAGAACCAGAAGCAACTGCATTGCCACAGCTGAACCCTATGTCTCACCAAATCTGTCATGCTGAGAGGGGGGCCTCTGCTATTTGAAGTGAGACATAGTGTTATAACATGTCTAATCTGAGCTAATACCTTGACCTGGTAGTGAGCTAGTTGGTCATATCAGCTCAGGTTGTGCTACAGTTCCCACTGATTCAAGCCATATTCAAGCAGTTTAAATTACAACTGTCCCTGTGATTAGTGTTTCCACTCATCTGGTTCTAGACCTGCAGAGATTCTTTAAAAATAGAAAATGATTTTTAGAAATGCTCAAGGAAGTTTTAAAGTGGGTATTTGAACCTGGAAATCTTTGAATCAGTGATTCAAAAATTCTCTGATCATCTGGAGAAACACTCAATATCTCAGCACAAAATAATGATATTTATTTCCTTGCTTAAGGCCTGTCAGAATAATAAACAGTAAATAATACTTTGGGGGTTTTTTTTGTTTGTTTTTTTTGTTTTTTTGGTTTTTTTTTTTTTGTATAAAACATTTAGAGTATGAAATTTTTTGTCTCAGAAAGTAATAAAGATTTAAGAAAAAGAAAAAACATTTAAGTATATGCTTAAGTCAGTCTATGTTCAACAGATCCTCCCCAAAACAACCCACAAATTATAAGTACCCTTGGACAGACTGTCTTCCAGATTGATTTATGTTTCTGGAGTGTATGAATGATAAATAAAATCTACTGAAAGGCTGGAAATTCACTCAACTGGAGGGAATTGTCCTGGTTTCATGCAAGGTGAGAAGATTCTGTGCTTGATGCATCCTTCCTTGCCTATAGGTACTGAACTCAGCTTCCACTGAGCTCACTGGCAGTGCTGTGATTCATTTCATCAGGAGCAGGGGCCAACCAGGGTGAAAATGCAACACATATGTCAAATTAAAGTAGGATCACATCTGTATTTTGTTTGCATCTTAAACAATAAAGTGAATTTTTTAGTGGTTTTTGAAAACAAAAAAAAAAAAAGAAGAAAAAGAAATAATTTGACTGTTCTTTCCAAAGGAAACTTGGCAGCAGTATAAATAAATGCAGAATTTAATGTTTTAAAATTCTAGACCACCAACATTGATTTAGCAATCTAAAATTATGTTCTTGCTCTGGGAGAGTTTCATACTGACTGACACTTTTCCTTTTCTTTCAAATCCTGGGTTAAAAAAAAAAAAAAAAGTCATCAAAATCAAATATTTCAAGTGCCAAATTGGAGCAAATTACTGTAGCCAAACTATCAATGTAGATTTTTAGTGGCCAGGCAGACTTCTACTGTGATAAAATCACAAATCATGAAAACAATATCTCTGCTTCTACAGACAGACAGACCAACACCCAGAGAAAGCAGATCTCTCAAATACCTATAGATATTTGTCTTTATAGGGGAAGAAACTATTATTCTTGAGGGGTATAGCCATAAGTGAATCATCAGGTTCTCTTGCATCTGAAGATAGATGGCATATCTGATTAAAGGCATGGCCTTTCTCTCTCTCTCTGTAAGAGAATCTCATTTATAACAAGAATTTATTCAACACTGCAGAATAAATGAGAATTAGAGCCATATGCATATGTGTGAATACATAGTCATTACTCACAGTGATAGTGATGCAACCATTATTATGTTTATTATGTCATATAGCTGAATTGGAATGGTGAGTTGCAGAAATTTGCCTAAATTTGGGGGAAAAAGAAATCTGGGAGATACTGAGTACAGCCTGTGAAGTATAGCAATATAATCATAACAAACAGAAAGATCAGAAATCAAAGCCACATTTACCTTACATTACATAGGATTGAATTTTTGGTTTATTTGGGGGTTGCTTGGGGTTTTTTTTGGTTTTGTTTTTGTGTTTTTTTTTTTTTTTTTTTTTTT
>JAOEHY010006384.1:13412-26204 GCA_025447955.1 Psilopsiagon aurifrons | reverse complement strand
TGTTAAAAACTACACTGAGAGCAAGGGGTGGTGGGACTTTCAAACATTGGGATACACATTTACCAAAGGCCACCTGGCAATCTGTAGGTCAAACACAACGTTTCTGTAACACACAACGTACATCACACTGGCTATTAGCCAGGTATCACAAGAGTACTTGGGCTTTTCAGTCACCCCTGTGAATTATGTTCTTTTGTGCAATTTGTTTCTCTAGCATAATAGATGGAGGGGGGCGGGAAATACTGTGTGCCCCTTCCTTGCAGTTCTGTGCTTTAACATTGTTCTGGCTCTAACTTAGAGGCATACGGTGACCTATACAAAGGTGATTACTTTCTGTGCTGCGTGGAAGGGAGGGGAAGTGTGTGATATGGAGAAGCAAAATTTTTTCTGAGTAATAGATCGCCTAACACAGCATCAGCAGGCACTCTTGTCTGAGTACACAGTGTAATATAGTGAGCTTTTAGTAAACACAAACGATGTAAGTGATCGATCTTCTGATGACCTGAGTGGGCTTTGGGTCCTCTTTTACTGATCTCTTTATTCTCTCCCTCCCCCCCACTATACTTCTGAGTTAACAAGTTTGAGGTGAACTTTTGTTTGCTTCTCCATTGAAGAGTTGGTTTCCTGGCCTGTGGGATTACCCAGGAATAATTTTGCAGTGCAGCATTATTCCCTGAATTTTGTGATCTCTTCTGGGTCCTGAAGGCTAAATAGCCATGTTGTGTTTATTTGGTATGCCTCTTTTGTTTCCCTGTATAAGAAAGAAAACCTTAAATAAGCTGCAGTAAGACCTTTTGGCTGAAACTGTTAAATTGTCCTGTCTCACTGGTAGAGTTTGAGTTAAATCAATGGAATAGAGTTATCAGAGCATGCAGTGTCTGTTTCTCAGTTGAGATTTTGGGGACTGTTGGACCAAAGGATCCTAAAGCTTGAAGGTTCTTTGGTGTCAAATTGTGGAGGCATTCACCTTCAAATTAGCTGGCTGGTAAAATTCAGAGGGCTTATAATGCTTTAGCTGAGTCTGAGGGGAAAATGGCCCAGACTAGGCCTTGTATGTGTTTCTTTTTTTCTATTCTTTTGACTTACTGTTCAAGTGTACTTTGGGTTTGGCTGATTCTGATGTGCGTGTTCCTCTGTCCCCATGCAGAGGGGCAGAGAAAGCATTTAATTTTGTTTCACTTCTCAGCCACGTGTGAACTGTAGCAAAGAGCAGTAAAATCAGGAAAGCTTTTTCTGAAATCCTATTCTGTGAGAGTATGGGAGAAAAAGAGAGGTAGAGCAAGGTCGTCGTGGGGTGTTGGTCTGGGTTTCATGAATTAAATAGCCATAGAAGAGTGAAAAAGTAGTGTATTGTATGGCCTGAACGTGAAGGGAGTGTCCCCTCAATGATTGCCTAGGTTTTGTGAGGGAAGAGACCTCAGCGCTTTTTAGTTAACATGGAGGAGGACAGAGAGTTGACTTTCCCTTTTTGAGCTGAGTATGAGGAAAATGATTCAGGGTTTTGCTTCATCCTTAAAACCAGAAAATAACAAGTTCTCATTCTGGATTAAAATATCTTAGTGGAAGTTTTTAATGCTTCTTTTGGCTAAAACTTTTTGTGGCAGTGGGCAAGGAAGGGCCTGATGTGATTCTTTGTAAAAATACTCATGGCTGGAATCTTCTTTGGGAGGTGGTCCTTACTTGCAGCTCCCTTAGTAAATCTCTTTGTGATGTTAAGGCCTATTCTGTGTCCTGGCAGAGCCTATAGGTTCTGTGCCAAAGTTAGTGCTGGTATCTTTATCACCTGTCCTGGTCTCCCCTTAACTCTGGGAGAGTAAGTTCTCGCTGCATTGATCCCACCTTTTTATTCTCAGAAACTTACACCTCTGTTATTATTTGTATAATAAGAACAGTTGTACAGTAAAGGCAAGGCTTTTGCAGAAGCAACATGTTTATTAAACAAGCTGATTTAACTGGGGAGAACAGGCAAAACTCTTGGGAGCTGAAAATCTCATGTGAAAGCATGCTGGAGTTGGTAAAACTTGCGCTTTAGCCGTGTTTCACTGCTTGGCCATGATTTCATAGATGTGATGTGAAAAATTGCTCTTGTCTCTCCTATATCTTCTCTTTTTAGAGCTCAGAGTCAGATATTTGCCAGCTTAAAATTCTGTGCATTAAACAAAGGCTGATACCAGTAGGTCAGCATTTTTTGTGAGTTCTTGGTCTGAGATGTTTTGAAGAGGGAGAACTAATATGGTTCTTTTAATCCATACAAATGAAACCCACATGTCCTGATAATGGAAAAACTCAGTGGAAGGAAACATTGCATATCTTAAATCTAAATAAAAGTCTTTAATATGGTGAAGCACTGGTATTGTACTTGACTGGTTTATTTGTTGCTTATTAATTTATGCTACTGGAACATTGAAGGAAAGCATTAGTGAGCACTTTTAACACAGCCAGTGAATTTAAGTTAAGATTAAAGCTTCTGTAAGTTTGTTAAGTAACTCCCTGAAGAGATCGGTCTCTCCTAATTTTGACAAGTATTGAAGGCAGATGCACTTTTCTCTCTGCGTGCAGTACTACAACTTCAGTTTTCGCTCATTTGTTGTGATGGTAGTGAAAATACAAGCTGCATCTTGTACCTTTGGACATCAGCTGTGTTTGTCATCTTTGTAAAGCAGCTTCTGGGGCTATTTCCAGTGGAAACAGATGAGCAAAAGCTGGTTTGACTATAGTGTCGTGTCACAGAGATCTGAAGTTGGGATGTGTGTGTCAATCCATTGTTGGCTGTGTTGCTCTGTTAAGTTTGTTGTTGCTGTACTGTAACAGATAAAGTAAAAACGGTGGAAAGAAGTACTCTAGTGCTTTCACCTCTATGTGCAGAAAAGCTTACTGGACGATGCTGACTGCCAGAGGGTCCCTAATCCTTGAGGAGCGCTTTCTCTGGTCTACATTTCTGTGCCCGCTGTGCTTCTGCCCAGACACTTGGTGTATTTCCTTGCCTCCTTTCATGGCCAAGGCTGTGTTGTTTAAGTGTTATCAAAAATTCAAGTGAAAACAAACAAAAAAAAAAACCCAAACCTTTTCAATGTAGTCAGAAACTCTTGTCAGTGTAGTAGTGTCTTAAGAAGGGTAAAAATAAAAGCAAGTAACCAAAAGACAAAACAAACACTTCCCCCCAAACAAAAAAAACACAACCTCCTCTTCCTCCCTCTTACTCTTCCAGCAGAAAATGAGCCACCCCAGTCTCTGCCGTCTTTGATCTGAAATGCCTGATAGGAAAGTGGTGACATGGTCAGGTCCTAGGGAAGGGAGCTGGTGTGTCCATCCATCACTTCTGACTGTTAAAATTTGCCCACTCTCTGTCTATTTAGGTTTGAAGGTAAAAGTGTAATAATAGGCCAGCCCCATGATGGCTGATTCCCCTAGAATGGCTATATTTCTAAGGAAAATAAAGCTATATCTACAGGTGGTTATAAAGGCTATGTTTGATTAGTTTATATCTTCCTCTAGTTTGTAGGGTTCTCTGCAGAAGCGCCTATTGGCCTATGAAGTAGGGACTGAGATTGCGAAAAGTCCCCTTATGACTTACACTTGGCAAGTCCAGCTCCAAGCCAGCTTGTTCTGTTTCTTTGTTTGCAAATGGTGCTGCTCCTAACAGTCCTCATAGTTTGCAGATAGTCTAAGTACCCAATGACTGTAAGAGAAAAAGGTGTTTAGATGAATGAACTCAGCAGGAAGTGGATGAGGGAAAAAAGTGTGCTCTTTAGATGAAACTTCGGGATCTCCATCTAAGCAAGTGTAGAAGTCAACACCGAACTCCTGAAACTGGAAATACTGGTACATCTCCTCACATGACTTTGTCTTAAATACCCTTACTGCAACAGTCTCTTTGGAAAAGTTACTGGAGAGTTACGAGGATGTTTGATCTAATCAGGAATACCAAACCATAATCTACTAGTGCCCAGTCTGTTCAAGTTGACAAGCTGCCTAGTATCTTGATAAACCAGGCATGCCTCAGTCCTTTTACTGTGGTCTGAGGAGATGTGCATCTTTCCAACGAGAGTGTGTGTTCCCTATTGAGTGGTAGCAAATTTAGATCCTGTGGACTTTCTCTTAAACTTTCTGGTGGGAAAAGAGGAGCTTTTCTCCCTAGCTGAGTCTGCTCAGCCCCTTTCTCCCTAATGAGCTATATTTGTCTTGCCCTTGTTCTTCCACAAGTGTCTTCTCTGTACGTGGTGTGCTGCAGAGCCCATGAGAAGGTGCTCAACAGGTGCTCCACTAAAAGCTGTTGCTGAAACCTTGATTTTCTTTTTTTTTCCCTGGCTGCCTTGAGCCCATGGGTGTTTTGGTACAGTTGAAGGGTTTTCTAAAGGTCAGGCTGCTCCCCATTAGTCCTGGGGAAGGGGGAGATGACCCATGCCACCTGTTCACTTGTATTGTGTTGGTAACTCTGCTGGCTGAGTGTCTGTAGCATCTTGTCCGGTTACTACTACATATAGCCTGGTCCAGTCACCATGGTAGAAGAGGATGCAGTCGTACTACTACATGAGGAGAATGAAGCTGACTTGTGGATGCTGACACTTCAGCTTATCCTCTTGTTTTTTAAATCCACTATGGAGCAAAAGATGTAGTGCTCAAGTTGTGGGTTTCATTATCCATATCTTTGGCACCTCAGTAGGCGTGCAGCTGTTGATTTTGTGCCATACCTTTCTTACTTTGGGGCTGCTTGCCTGAGGGAGACTTTTTAAGTCTGTGTGGCTCAATAGTTGGCTTTCGTCTTGTCTGTTCACTTACTCTATAAAGAGGTGCAGAGACTGCTAGTGGTGAGCAGAACTCTTGCTCTACCTGATGCCAGAGCATGGCTGTGGAGCTTTCTTGTTATTCAAATAGTACCAAGAACATCCTTCTCAAGCCTTAATGCTGTAGTAAACAAACAAGTCTTGGTGCAGCCAAAGCCTGTGGCTTCCTTGCCTGCCTGGCACATGCAGTGTTTGTATGTGGAGGTAATAGTTGTCTCATGTACTGACAAATGTATTAGTGGCTGGCTTGGAATTAATACTAGGTAGAGTGACTGCTTTGTTCTGCATAGCTGGTTCCTGCTGCATAATGAGTTGCTCTTAAAACTCTTGTTTTCAGCCCTAGTTAGGTCTGTGACTTAGCCAAGTGAAGGCTTAGAGCTTCCTGTGATTAGTCATTATAATTAGTTCGGAAATCTTTGCCTCTGTGATCAGGGCACACTGTATAATGCGGCTTATAGTGGGCTCTAGTCCTGTCACATACCTTCAGTGTAGTATAAATGACAGTGCTTTGTTGAATGTACGTATGTATTTTTTAACTGTGTTGTAACTTTTAATATACTTTTTTAATAATGTGCCAGACACGTAAATCTGAAGTAACTGGCTCTTCAGAAACTTGTGGTTAGTGCTAGTCCCTGCTTCCCTCAGATATAACAACTGGTTGTGGCCAAGGCTTGCCTTACCCATTCCGAGTGTTAGGTAAGATAGGAACATGGTGACTAGTGACTAATTGAGTCTAGAGACAAAACCAAAAAGAAAACCTTGGGGTAGTTAGAGCATGCTCCCTGTCTGTACTTCTTTCTGCGTTAGGTGACCTTGTCTTTTGAGGCTTTGACTTGACAGTAGACCAAAATGAGCAATCACACGTTTTTAAGTGTTTGAACTTGAGAGAGCGGTTTGAAATTCAGTTCTTGAAAACACAAAGTTGATCTGAAACTAAATGTGGTCTTAAGAAATGCTTTTGTAAGGAATGTTAGATTAGGTGTGGTTTGTTGTTTGTTTTGTTGTTTGTTTTTTATTTTAGCTTTACAAGCTTTTAATTTGTAGTTCCATATGAAGTTTTGATGACTTTGTGCTTTTGAAAGTGCTCAGCCTTAGTGAAGATAGTGAAAGTTTCTTTGGCATATTCTAGAATCTGGCTGCTTTTGTCCTTCCCTCACTGTCTTTAAACGCAACAGATTGTCATGGGGCTGTCTTTAAGTACTGTAAGTCAAACTCAGTGAATTTGCCTCACTTCTCATGTAAGATTTTGAGATGGACCAAGTGAGGTTAACCTTCCTTTCCAAGTATCTTCAAAATTTCATCTCCATGCAGCAGCTTTGAACTTCATAAAGGAAGTATTGGTAAATGTTTCATCTCTGAGGGAGGAGGCTGCAGCAATGTGATAAAATTGCAAAAATCCCCTCTTGGGAGGAAATTCTGGTCTATACTTCCCCCCTTCAGCCCTGTTCTATCATGCAAGTACCTCTAGGGGACATCTGCGGAGTCTCATGTACTTTGTGTGCGTATAACTAGCCATATCTCTACAAAAATATTCCCCTCTCTCATTAGAGGCAGGAGGATAAGACTGAGAGGTTTTGTCCTTTAGGTTATTTCAGCTTCCTTGCTACCCCCCTTATCTCTGTGTTCTTCACCTGGATGGGTCTCACAAATAATAATAATGTGAGTGTGCCAGTGGCTTGCTTTTGCAGTGCAGTTGTCTAATGAGAGGAGTCTAACCACATGGCTGTCTATATGGCAGTTCTGCTGCTTGTAGGTATCTGTGATAGCCTGCAATGATAGCATGTGTGAGTGAGTACTTTCAGATGACTGGATGTCTTACCAAGTTGGGGGTTAGTTTGTATAGAGAGTTTGGTTTGAAAGTTGGGTATTCAAAATAATTATTGGTGTAGATGACCTTGAATTGGTGTCATTCTAGACTTTACAATTGTAGTATGAAAGTATAATGTAACAAATGTGTAATCATAGTTGTGGCTTCTGGGTTCAGAAATCCCTAGGGGATGCATATAAAGATGACTTGCTTGCAGGGGCACAATGCCTACCCTCCCCTCTTAACTAGTCCTTGGAGAGGGCACAGAGAGATTCTAGTTCCACAGGGGAGAATGGGGCTGGATAAAGGCGAAGAAAAACCTCTCCTGAGTAGGAAATGGCCTCCCCTCTTAAAGAACTGAAGCCATAGGACTAGGGAAGCCTGGTTTAAGTAACAGCATTGCTTTTGAAGCACCTCTTTGCTCGCAGCTTGCATTGAAATGCAGAGTTTTTTCTCTTTCCTCTGACTTCCTACCTTTGGGGATCTAAGCACATCTCTCTGTTACTATCTGTAATGCTTTTTTGAGTTTTGGCCATGTGTGAGTGGGGACAGTGGAGGACATTTTTGCCTCCGCCTCACCCTTTTTGAGAGCTTGCTGCCCCACGTAGCAGGTGCTGCTGGCTGGTGTTGTATATAGTTCTGCACTTAGGTTGCCGACAGCTGTGTGAGAAGCTAAAAGTGCCACATCTGTAATTCAAGTTCTTAACAGTGTAAATGATCTGTGGATACCAGTCTGTGTGTCTTTTCCTCTGGCTGACATCCCTCCATCCCTAGGAGGGGGCTGCTCTGAGTGCTTTCAGTGGAGAGTAAAGGGGCTGTGAAGGCAGGCAGGCATACCAGGTGTAGCATTTGTACTTCCTCAGTACTGTGTTCTGTCTGGGAATCTTAAAGATGTCCCTCCTGGGACCCTTGTGCTGATTTATGCAGCTGTCACCATTCATGCTACTGTTCATGACAGTAGCCATGGGAACACAAGTAGGATGGTACAAGTTTAACACTCCCAACTTGTTGCTAGGCAGACCCAGCTCACAAAGTGTGGATTAAGTAGTCTTAACAACAACAATGGTGAAACCCCCTGTTCTGATATTCTACATCTTCCATAGGGGAAGACAGCTCTGCTCACCTCAAATTCTGGGTATTTGTCTTTAAGCTGGTAGAATAAAGCCAGCCCTCAGTGGGTCCCCAGATACAGCCAATTTTGGGGAAAACCCTCTTGTACATCTGAATAATGAGTACATGGTGGCTGGGTGAAGAGGAGTTTCAGCAGGTAGGTTTTGACACAGCCTTTACTTAAAGTGCCGTGAAGTAAAGCAGTGTGATATCCAGTGCAAAACTGTTGCAGTGCTCATATAGTCTAAAAATTGTAGCCTGCATTAAAATAGATACTGCTGAAAGTGACATACACTCTAAACAAAGGTCACAGGCTGAAAATATCACAAGAACACTTCTAAACTCTTGCTGTAAAAACTTAAAATTATGACTAAGAGAAGGTAAACACCTTCAAAACTTGCTCTGCTTTGCAGACTGTTAGCAGAGATGCTGGTATGTGCTGGATGAGCTGGAGACCTTTTAACTTGGGCAGTCTTTTGTTGATAAGTTGCTGCGTCCCAAGCTCATGTTTTAGCACTTCTTGTTCAAGAAATAAGGGCAGCCTGTTCCCTAGTGTTATTTTTGTTGGCAATGCCTGAAAAAGGATGTGTGGCAAATTGCAGGGACCTGAAGGGGACTGAAGACCCAAACTTCAAGGGAAGGATGGGCCTTGAATGTGTCTTGGAGGCAGAGCTCTAGCATGCTTTTGCCCCTGCAGCTGTTGGCTTCCCAGCAGTATAACAGCAGTAATTTGTTGTGCTCTGCCCACTGGCTTAAATGGATCCTTTTCATTTTATAAGCATTTGATGTGCAATAACTATCGTTCCTGTTGGAATAAGGCCATTTATAGAGATGCTCCCAATTACCACCTGCTCTTCTTTCTTAGCAAAGTACACTCTTACCTAATTTAACCTCCCACAACAACTAGTTTGAAGTAGTTTTCTCTTTGCACCTTGGCGCGCTGCTATCCCTTTGCCCTCTGACTACCTTAAAAAGCTGCAGTTGTCCTTGCATGTTCTTCCAGAAGTTGCCTACTTCTGGAGGAAGGGCTGCTTGCTTGGTTTACCCAAATGTTTCTACCGTCAGCTCTTTTTGTAGTCAGCTCAAAGATTGTTTTCCTTTAATATGCCTCAGCTTTTTTTTCCTTTTCCTAAGTTGCTATTTGTGGTTCTCCCACTTCCATTATAATTTGTGTACAGCTTCTAGATCCTATCTGTCCACCCTTTTACTAACGCAGCCCTGCTCCAGTTTCTGTGCTCTTCATGCTATGGGCGCTTTTTTCCTGTACCTGATCCATGCAGGATCCTTCTGCCACCTTCTCTGTGCCTGAGCTATGCTGCAGTTGTTCTCCCAAGTTCCTGCTCGGGCTGAAAGAAAGTGGTTGTGGCTTTTTCTTTGTTCTAATTTTGCTCTGAAATGGGAGAAAACATAGCAGAACTCTGCCCCTTAACCTATTTTACATCTTGCATGCCTCTCTGGATATGGTACCTGCTTGCTCTATAAGCATTTAAATAGCAGTGGTGGTTTTGCCTTTTCAGGCTCTTTCTTCAATGCTTTTTTTCATCACTGAAGAATTTCTGCCTCAGCTTCTCCTGTGGAGGCCTCAAGGTGCTACTTGCTCTTATAGAAGCAAATGCGTCTCCCACCTTCAGCCTGCTAGAGCATCTGTCTCTGGCCTGTAGCGTCACTCTTATCCTGTGCTGTTGCTGTTGTGAGTAAATAGGTGTGTGAGAAAGTTGATCTCTGCTGCAGCCAGGCCTGCAATGGGGATAGGCTGAGCCTGGGCTGCCCCCTGCCTTCTGGGCACTAAGTCTGAGCTGCTGGGGGTAATAGCTCTGAAACCTGTCCTACTAATTTGGAGAGGAGGGAGGGGAGGTCTCCTCCCCCCTTTTGTGAATAAAGCAAACCTGAGTGCTGTTGGCTGACTCAAATCTGCAGGCAGCAAGTTTTGATGCAATGAAGACAGGCAAGTGCCACAAAGAGCTTTTCTTCTTTTTGCTGCAGACTCAGCCTTAGGCTCATGGCTGGGTGGTGCTGAGGGGAGCTGGGAGGGTACAGCTGGATCTCATCTGAAGTTTTCATCACCTTTCTTCTGCTGTTAGGCTTTATATGAGTATTGAACAACTTGGGGGAAAGGCTTGCTGGTGGGAACTTGGTGGCAGAGGGGAGATTTCTCAGAGCTGTCCTCTGGATTTCAGCCCGAGATCTGAGCTGCTTGGCAAATTGTTTCCTCCTGTACATGCTGGCTTTGAGAAGTGGGTTTGCTCTCTGGGAAAGTGCTGCATTGTGCTCCAGCTCTTTCTGTATCTTGGGTGGGGTTTTAGTCCTTGGTTTGGTTCTTAAAATGGCGCCCCCCTCCCCCCCGCAGTGATTTGCTTGGGAGCGTGAGTGCATTTGATTAGTTTCTTTTGTTTCTTGGGCAGTTTCAGGTGAAACAGCAAGCTGTCTTTAACATGCAGGTCAGATGCTGTCCTTGTGGTGCAAACATGGCAGGCACAAATTCAGCCACCCTGCCAACAGTCTGAAACCTGGTAAGGGTCAAGGGTATATTTGTAGATTTGGGTGAAAAAAATGACTTTTTATTGGAGCAGAAGCAAAGGTGATGTGAGCTGGGAGGTCTTGCAGTTTACTCTGGTGTAGCTAGTGACTGAGGAATATCCATGTGCTGGTCCAGAGCAGAGATGGGCAGTGCTTGTTCTGCCTGACAGTCTGAGCGTGGTTGCTGCTGGTTTCAAAGAATGGATGTATATTGAGAGGACTTTTGTAAATTCTTAAGCTGTTTAAAGCATATGTGCAAGTAGTTACATTAGGCAACTTGATGTCTTACTGTACCCATCTTGCTGAAGCTATTTTGAAGAATGGAGGAGAAATAAAGGCAGAACTTTAAACCCCCTAATTAGAATATTTTTAGAGATCATAAAAACACATAAATGAGGAGTCAGGGGAATTAGGCTTGGAAGCAGTTGTTATTGCTGTGAAACTTGCTGGGAAGGGGACTGTTACACATCTTCTTGCCTGAACCGTTGCAAAGAGGCTCTGGGAGCAGACACTGGGCTCCTCTTGAAGCCAGCTATCTCCAGCTCAGTTTGGTGGAATGCTGTCCTGCTGGGTTATCACGCACTCCACTGCCACTGCTGTGTTGCCCAGAGCTGCAGTCTGTCGTTTTGTTTCAGCTCAAGAGAAGGAGACCACTGGGTACAGTAGTTCTGCTTACAAAAATGATTTCCATGTCTGCTGAGGGACGGGGTAGGAGAACATGCAATAGGGTCTCTGAAAGAGATGGGTAGGAGAAACCTTTCCAGTGACTATAGTGCCTATATAAACAAAGGCAGCGGATTTAATTCATGCTGCCAGAGCCGGGGACAAAGCTTGGAGCAGGTGCATACCCAGAGCTTGCTGAAGTTGGATAGATGCCTGCTGAAATGCTTATCAAACATGAGAATAAGAGGAAAAAGGTTGTGTTGAACCTTTTTTTGATGATGCGTTTTAAAAATAGCTTGCATTTCTAAAGTGAGCAGCAGCTACAACCAGGGTTTGAAATACTGCCTTGGTGCTTGCAAGCCACAGTGGGAAGCACCTGTGCTGCAATACGCCCTGTAGCAGGAAGGGATAGAATGGTTGGGTGCTGCTTGTTCACTGTGGCGCTTGTTGACTGCTGCAGCAGGGTCCTCCTTGTGTGCTAGGGTTACCTTCACACTCTTATTGCTACTCAGTTCTTACTCTTTCATCAGTAGATGTAATTTGGCTTAATATCTGTATTTCATGGCTGTTCAAATGATTCTGAGCCTCTGGAGTGGGAAAGAATGGATCTAGTTAGTCTTAACTCAGTTATACCCCCATAAAACTATGGTGCGCAGTTGAGGCACTGAAGCTGTCTTCAGACTAAGGAAGACACTACTGCACTAATGTGCTAATTTTATACTCTCACTTGGCAGGTTGCCTTTGTAATCAAAGGGCTGGAAATTTTTCAGTTTGAACAAAATGTTCTAAGTAGCTGTCCTCTAGGTAGAAACGGATTTGATATGGGGTACTGCCTTCAAAAGAAACACATCTTTCCATATCTTTCTGGGCATAATCATTCTAACTAAAATTCTCTTTCCTGACTAAGTGAAGCTTAGTTATGACCTGAGTAATGTTCACCTGTGGAGTTTTCTTAGCAGAAGTGTATCTTGTCAATCTCCATGCCTCTGATGGGAATGGACTGGGGGGATGTTTTTGGAAAGTACCTGGAAGTTTTAGGAATGAGAGTTGCAATAAATTGCAACAGAACCATTCCATTATGTGTCATTTTCTCCCTGTTTGTTTAATAACTATTGTACAGGCTTGGTAGAGAGTATGGTCAAAATACAAAAGTTCTTCCAAAGCAAGTTTGAAAGAGAATATCCTGGTGAGTTTTGCCGTACCTGACACATGGGGATTATGCAGTGGGGAGTAAATATCTGCTTATTAGTAGTGTAATTAGAAACATCTTTTAATGCCCTTGGGTTTTTTGCCTTTTGTTTTGGGGAATCAGTGAGCCCTGACCAGAGAGCATACATATCCATACTTTTTCTGATGAAAATGTCCACAGGAGCAGAACAGTCAGAGAGCAATCATATGTTTTTAAAGAGTTTTGAAATGAAATGTTAATTCAAAGACTGTGTTATGTTACTAGAAAGCTTAAAACAAATGGCAGAATTGCTTCCAGGCTGTATGAAACTCATGTCTTTGTGTTGCCTCTGATTCTTTTATTTTTTTAAAGTAGCTTCCAGTGTTCTGGAATCGATACAGAATTTTAAATACACTATTTCCTAATGAGCCTAAAATTCCAACTTTGTAATACTGTGAGAGTTGGTTGCTAGACTTTGTTGGTTTGAGTTTTACAAAACTGTATGCTGTGTGTTAAGAGGGCAAGCTGACTTGACAACAAGAATGTGTTTTTCTTCTGCATTTTGGCAAGACTGTAGTCTTGGAGGGCAACTGTAAGGAGAGAGAAATTGGTGAAGATGTGAGAATGATGTGAGAATGATTTGTGAGGTCAGCAGAGCTGGAAGCTAAGTATCATAGAGGGAGGGGGATTAGGAAGACAACCAAGAAGGGCTGAAAAGTGGCGGGGGGGGGGGGGAAATCTTA